>PVLC010007692.1:0-62108 GCA_004027655.1 Graphiurus murinus | reverse complement strand
CTCCTCCTCCTCCTCTTCCTGTTCCTCCTCCTCCTCCTCCTCCTCCTCCTGTTCCTTCTCTTCCTCCTCCTCCTCCTCCTCTGGCTTTCATATTGCTACTTTGTGGTCATCCTCAGCATCATTACATCCTCAGTTTCACTCAGAATGCTCTAATTCAGGGTTTTCACTTTTTGTGTGTGTGGTGCTGGAGATTGAAGCCAGGGATATTCATCTCCAAGCTACATCCCCAGCCCTATATTTTATTTTTTAATTTGGAAACAGGGTCTCACTAAGTTGTGGAGGGCCTCACTAAGTAACTGAGGCTGGGTAAGAACCTGCGATCCTCCTGTCTCAGCCTCTCAAGTACTGGGATTACAAGTGTGTGCCACCACACCCAGCTGGGTTTTTACATTTTAACAACTCTAAACTATGGATGCAATTTATGACCAATGAATTATGGAAGCATTATGGAAGAGTTTAGTTGACAGCATTGTTTTTCTTTCTTAAAGACAGGTAAAGTAAGTTGGGCATGGTGATAATCCCTATAGTTAGGAGGCTGAGACAGGAGGATCACAGATTTGAGGCCAGCCTCAGCAATTTAGCAAGTCCCTCAGCAACTCAGCAAGACCCTGTTTCAAAAGAGAAAAATAAAATAGGGCTGGGGGCATAGCTCAGAGGTATAGTATTCCCCTGGACACGATCTCACACACACACACAAACACACACACACACACACACACACACACACACAAACACACACACACATACACACACACACTAATACTCCCATTTATAGTTGATAGTATTTTAGATTATCAAATGTAGTAAATCATGTAAAGGACCATTGTGGAATATGGCTTTAATGGCTTTGCCACAAACATAATAAGCCATAATATTTGGTGGTGGAGCTTGGCAATTTGCTCTTGTTAAAAGCTCTCTCGGTGACCTCAATGTAGTCCTAGGATCCGCATCTCAAGAACCACTGGTCTCAAGTCATGTTTAACACTCTGGGTCTCCTGACCAATGCTGCCAATTCAGCCCACTCACAACATGATCAGCTAGCCAATGAACAATTGTTACCTACCAGCAGCAATTACCTGTCGCTGAGCAGTCCATAGGAAATGGGAGAGATGGTCCTTTTCTCAAGGAATCTACAATGTGCCTTTCAATGGTGCATCAGTATTTTTTTACATTCCACATTTTTTTTTTTTTTTGCAGTACTGGGGATTGAACTCAGGGGCGTTCTACCTCCGAGCTGTACCCCCAGTCCTATTTTTTATTCTTTATTTTGAAACCGAGTCTCACTAAGTTGCGGAGTGCCTCACTATGTAGCTGAGGCTGGCCGTGAACCCGGATCCTCTGGTCTCAGCCTCCCAAATGCTGGGATTACAAGTATGCGCCACCACACCCGGCTACATTCCACATTTTCCTGGAGATCAAATATTTTATCCCTTCTTCCTAGCTAGAAAATCAGAAAGGAAGCATCAGTCACTAAGTTAACTGCTACTTTTGTGAAGAGACAAGTTTACATGGCGACTACTCTGGAGGCAAGTTACCTTTTGTGCAGAAGCAGAGACAACAGGCCAGATGGATAGCAATGACATAACTTGAAAGTGAGGTCACCAGCTGCATGGGAGGAAATGTATTTCCATTTTTTACTTCATTAAGACTTTAATGGTTTTAAGGGCTGAAGTCTCTTCTTAATCCCATACCAATGGAGGACAGCAATTTCAATCACTTTTGTTTAGCCCAAGTTAGACAAAGAGAGGAAGGAAAGGCCTGACAGTACTAAGGATCTTGTGTTATCCAGGTCGTTTGATGCCCTAGGCCAAGAGAGCGTTACTATCCCATTGCTAAAGTTATCTCCTGGCTCTATCTAACCCAGCTGCATGATATTAGACCCAGTCACCTGCTGAGGGCCTGAGGGCCTTTGGAAGGAGGATGAGAGCTCACTTTTTCAGAGATGGAGCTGGAATGAGAGGTATTCTGAGAATGCAGGCAACTATCTGAGGTACCTGATTAGGGACCTGCGGCTCCCTAGGCAGCACCCACTGAAGAGTGGCACATGGGGCACCACTCCTTTTCCAGGCGGAGTTTCCTTCATTCCAATGCAGGTGGTGGAAATTTTCCATTGGAGATGCCTTTGGGTTAAGATCTCTTCACCTCTAGCCTGAAACCCATACCTGTACTTAGTACTTCATTTATTAATTACCTATTGAGTGACTGTGCTAAGCCCTGGGAATATAATGTGAAACAAAAGTGAATCACAGTCCTAATCTCATGGAGTGTAGCTTGGGAGGTAGAATGCCCTGGGTTCCATCCCCAATACCACAAAAAAAAGAAAGAAAGAAAAATAAAGATGAGTGGAAATTCACTAAAGAAGGGAGACAATGTTTAATCCTGACCAGAATAGATTTCAGCCCTCTTAAAGACAGACTTTATTTGATAAATGTTATTACTGATAAACCAAGGAGGATGTTAAATCTGCTGGAACATGAAAATGTCTTTTATAGATTATTTCTGGAATATTTGCAAATTGAAATTTTATTTATTTATAAAGTGATAATTTAATTGCAAGTAGTGTATAGAATGTATTTTAGGAGGGAGTGAGGGAAAATAAGACAACTAAAATGTACAGGTAATTTGTATATTTATTTTAGAAAACACATTCCTTTCTGTTCTGAACCGAAATTCTTTTAAAGGGAGTAAAAATAATGTGTGTGTGCATATGTGCATATGTGATGGGTTTTCTATTTCTTTTTTTAATTTTTTTTTTTTACTGGTGCATTGTAATCATACATCTTCGTGAAGTACAAGCTGGTAGAGGCATAAATGCACACATTGGGTTTTCCATTTCTGGGATAAAGGCTTCTAAAATACAAAATGACTGGTCATCAAAGGAAGATTACGTAAAGGTTTAAAGAATTCATTCTCTATGGTGGTAGGGGAGGAGGTCAAGGTTCAGGGGAAAAGGAAAAAATATGAGATTCCAAGCCACTAATGCTTGCACAGATTGACACTTGCCAAATGGTGGGCATAGAGCGCACAGGGCTGTTGATGCTGCTACACATCTTCTGAATTAGGTAGCATACAAAAACTTGTTTTTTAGTGAATGAATTGAATCAATTTAAATTGCATAGTGACTGTTTCATTTTATAAACCAAGTCCTGTTCATGGAAAGTCCATACATAAAAGTGTTGAGTTCAGGGTATAGAAACCACATCTGGGCTTAGCAGGAAAGAGTCCCTAACTGGTTAGCAACATTTATCAAAGGGAATAGATTGCCAATCACATTTGTGCCATCCCTGCTCTAAGTAGTCTCATTCATTCACCTTCTATTTATATGGTTTTTTTTTTTTTCTCTCTCTCTTCTTTGGCCACCTAGAGCTATTCCAAGAGACAAGGCAAAGGAAACCATCTTTCATATTTTTAATAATTGTTATTATTTTAGAAACAATATTATTAGAATTTTTTTCTTTAGTGACTTTAGAGAAGAAATAAAATCAAGAAACAAAGACAATTTTCTTAACATAGACTTGAAAATTCTAAAGAAATTTGCATTTCCAATGCTGGGAAGTATCAGGTGTTTTTTGGACTCAAATCCCCTTATCTCTCACCAGGGCAAAAAGGGTAATGTTTATAACATCTGAATCTCTGAGCCAGTGAATAAAAGATATCAGTGTTACTTAGCTGAGACACGAATAAATATTCATAACAATGGCACATGCATAGCTAATTGAATGACTTTTGTTAATATTAAACTAGATATTCATGGACATGTGCCTTTTTCTATAATGAAAATACTGCCTTGGGCTAGTTTTGTTTTTCTTGTCTAGAACAATTTATGTGCTTTCACTGAAATGAATATAAACTCTTATTCTCATGACAAAAGAATTCACCATTAATTTGAGTAAAGAATTTCTTTATTCCCTTTGTGGTATGCTTTATTGAGAAAGCAAATCCTAAATGTATCTTGAAATTTTTGTTCATACATTATATTTAATTTCAACAACACATTCAACATCTATAAATAGAGATTTCTAGGATTATTAGGACCAGATGCATTGTTATCAAATACATAAGAGATTTTGTTTCGATTAATTTAAAAAGTAATAAAAACAAAGCAAAGCAAAATAAAATTCCTATGTGGCTGTTTATATGAAGTTCAGACCTATTCTTTTACTTATTTCCTTGGTTTTTTCCATTCGTTTTCTTTTCTTTCCTTTCTTCCTCCCTCTCTTCCTTCTTTTCTTCTTCCCCTCCCTCCCTCCTTCTTTCCTTTCCTCCTTACTTTCTTTGCTTTATTCTGTTTTTATTTGTTTGTTTTGAGATTTAACCCAAAGCATTCTACCTCTGAGCTATACCCTCTTCCCTATTTTAGTTTTTATTTTGAAACAGGGTTCCACTAAGTTACTGAGGGCCTGGCCAAGTTGTTGAGGCTAGCCTCAAACCTGCAATCCTCTTGTCTTAGCCTCCCAAATACTGGTCTTACAAGAATGTGTCACCACCCCTAGCTCTCTTCCATATTCTTTATGTGCACTGCAGTGGATATTTGTTTTTTGTTGATTGCTTAACATTTCTTCTTCTCTCTTAATAGCACCTGACTTCCTTTTGGAAAATGAGCTTTTCCTTATTGTGACTGGTCCTGATCCCCTCTAAGAATGTTGTATCTACCTTCTTCCTGGTACTAGCACAATCATGAAAGCTGGCAATGACCTAAGCTTGACCCATCAGACCTTCACTCTGAGAACAGTGAATGCCAGACAAGGTCAACATGGAGGTCTTCCATCTAGCAGGCCTGAGGGCAGGCCCACCAGCCTCTTCCCACTTCCTAGACCTCCAGGCTTCCTTGGTTTCTGTTCATTGACTACCCTTTTCTTCCACATCCAGCCAACTTGGTGAATCCTCAATATCCTTCCAATAAATTCCTTTTGATATAAAGTAGCCAGAATCTAAGAAATGCTGATATCATACACATTTATTCCCTACTCTGCTCTCTGTCTCTTAAGTGAAGAATTCATAGTCCAGTAAACAGGGTTATATAATAGCCCTTATTATATCTTGGTTTCCCAATACCTTGATGCATCCCCTAAAATTTGTCAGATGTGGCCTGATAAAAGATTTCTGTGACCCGAATTCAGGGATATATGAAATTGACAATACGATCCCAGAGTTTATCCAATTCACCATCACTCTGTGGTAATGGTAATTGATTTAAACTTGAAGCTGTTTAAGTAACTAGATGCACATGTCAGAACCTCAGTGTCACTCATTTGTTGTTTTTAGGGCTTAGAAAACCAAGCAATGATCTACAAAGAGCTGAGAACATACTAGAGATTGGTTGCTATATAACCTTCTATTTGGGGCTTATTAATAGGACTTATTCTAGGATAATGTTTTCCAAACTTGGCTGATAATCAAAATTACCTAGTATCCTCTGTACAAACTCAGATTTTTTGACCCCATTCAGTATGTTCTTGGTAAGTAGGTCTGGGGTAGGATCAGAGTTAGCAAATGCATGCAATCTAAAGAGAGGAGAATGACAGACAGCAGGATACCCAAAACAAAATGATCCCAGTAACACAGAGGAGATATTTTGAAGTTCTGCATTAAGATAATAAAAATAGAATAAGATATTTTGAAGTTCTGCATTAAGGTAATAAAAATAGAATATGAATAGAAAGGAATTGACTTGATATCTACTTAGAAGGTTAAATAAGCTATGCTTACGATCAACTTAATGGGGTTAAAATAAATAAGATTAAGCAAAAACTCTGGGTTTTTAGCTTATACAACCAAACAAATAGTAGTTTAAATGCTCAAGCAAGAAATACTATAGGAAGAGAAAATTTGAAACAAAGTATATTTGAACTTAATGAATTGAAAAGATTCTATGTAATGTCCAGGAGAAATGTTCAGCACGGAAGTATTGTACGGAGTTCAGGTTGAGGATAATATCTAAAGATACAAATGTGAGCACTAATTGCATGTAAGTAGTGGTTCTAATAACATAGAGGATTAGATCATTCGAGGAAGAGGTGAACAGAAAGTGCTATTGCAGGATTGGACCTTCATGATCACTAACATTTAAGGAGCTTTAAGAGAAGGAACCAGGCATGAGATTTCAGATGAAATGTTCAGAAGAGATGGGAGAAGAGGTGGGTATAGACAAGGAGAAGAGAGCACTATAAAATAGGAAGGGGTCATCATTGTCAGCTATAGTGGAGGTTCTGAAGAGAAAACTAAAAATGCAAGGTAATTTTATAGAAGGCCAAGATTATCAGGTGATATCTTGAAGCTGACTTTTCATAGAAGTGGGTTGAAGAATCAATGAGAAGTAGACTGCACATGTTGGCAATTCTTTCAAGAACCATTAAGGTTTTATTCGGTTCAGATCTTCCATCCCAAGGACAGGCCAATCATGGGTTCACAAAATGATACACATCTGAATTCATCATAATTATGTAGTCAGATCATTAGTAGCTTGACAACAGAGATATTGAGCTGTTCACCAAAAATTCATGCTTCTCTTTCTGTGATATAGGGTTGTTTCTGTGTGATACTTGTGCAGCCACAGACACTTCCAGAAGCTCTTGTGAATATGGCCAGGTGAGTTGTTCTTACCAATGGAATAAGAGTAGCAGAGATACTTGACACTTCCCAATGCTTTGAAGAACCAGGATTTTTTACTCTTTTTTTTCCTTACTTGTCAGCTATATGTAAAAAAACTCTAAGGCCCAAATGCCATGGCAGAGTACACGATAGAAAAAGTCTGTTCTTTTGTATCTGTTATGGTTTGGATGTAGCATGTCTAACCGCCCCCACAACTCATGTGTTGAAGACATGGTCCCTAATATAGCAGTGTCCAGACATGGGGCTTTGAGGAGGTGATTGGATCAGTAGGACTCTGACCTCATCAGATTAATCTATTTGAGGATTTTATAATTTGAATGGACTACAGGAAGGAGAGAGAAACTGTAGATGGTTGGGATGTGGTTGTAGGAAGTAGGTCACTCAGGGTGTGCCCTTGGCAGCCACATCTTGTCCCTGTCCCCTCCACCCCATCACCACCTCCTGGATGCCATGAGCTGAGCAGTTTTCCTCTGCTGTACCCTTCCAAGATGACATTACTGCCTTTGGATCCAGCTGACCATGGACTAGGAACCTCTGAAAAGATGACCCAAAATAAATCTTTTTTTCCTTTAAGTTGTTCATGACAAAGTCAGGCTGAGTGGTGCACTCCAATGATCCCAGCAACTGAAAGGCTGAGACAGGAGGATCGGATCATAGTTTTGAGGACAATCTTGACAACTTAGTGAGAATCTCAGCAACTTAGCATGACCCTGTTTCATAATTTCAAAAAAGGGGTGTAGTTCAAGGTAGAATGTCCCTGGGTTCAATCCCCAGTGCCATTAATTAATGAATTAATTAATACAAAAACATTGCCAATAAGAAGAAAGGTTCATGTTGAATTTTGGTCATAGCAATGAAAACTGACTAACACATGATCATTCAAGAGGAAAGCCTCTAGCCAAACAGGAATATCTGCCTGGGTTATTCCTTGATATGTACCAAAATGTTATGACTTGTTTTAATTAATTAATTAATTAATTTATTTATTTATTTATTTATTTATTTATTTATTTATTTTTGCTGTACTGGAGATTGAACTCAGGGGCATTTTACCTCTGAGCTACACCCCCGGCCCTATTTTTTTATTCTTTATTTTGAAACCGAGTCTCACTAAGTTGCGGAGTGCCTCACTAGGTAGCTGAGGCCGATCATGAACCCGGATCCTCTGGTCTCAGCCTCCCAAATGCTGGGATTACAAGCGTGTGCCACCATGCCCGGCTTGTTTTAATGTCTTTAATACAAACTATAGATAAACAAACTTTGGGATAAAACTGAGAGATTTAACTTACAGATTTAGGTAATCAAACTAAAAATTTTTAATATACAAATTTGTTGGTATCATAGAAATGTAAGTTATAACATATGCTTGATGCAAATTTAAGATAATGTGGCCCATCTCCAATTCATTGTTTACAAACTTTACTAATCTAAAGTTTAGTAATGTTATTTAAAAGTAACAAATGGTGTTCAGCACTAAATTAGCTAATCAATTAATTCAATTCAGAAAGCAAATTAAGATTGTCTGGTAAATAAAATACAACTCTTTCTACTGACAATTAAATCTTAATGATCTGCCAGTTATTTTTTTTCCTCATGGGGTTACATTGAGATATCATCAATCCATTATTTCTACTCAGAGATAGATAATTGTTTGATAGTACTCCTATTTGCCAAAAAATATGTTTTTCTTTATTAAATGCCATCTTCTGGGTGCCCTTGGTGTCATACACCTGTAATTCCAGGTACTGGGGAGATTGAGGCCTGCTTGGGCAACTTAGCAAGACGTTGTCTCAAAACAAATTTTAAAATACACTAAAAGGGATGGGTATGTAACTCAATGGTAGTGAGTCGCTGGGTTCAATCTAAGAAAGAAAGAAATATAGAGAGGGAAGGAGGGAAGGAGGGAGGGAGGGAGGGAAGGAAGGAAGGAAGGAAGGAAGGAAGGAAGGAAGGAAGGAAGGAAGGAAGGAAGGAAGGAAATCAGTAAGTGTTGGCTCTGGAGTCAGCCTGGCCATACAGGACTCTGCCCTCCATAACGGTGTGACACTGAGCAGGCAAGTAGTGCTAACATTCTGCTCTGTTCCACTCACAAACAATGGCAAGGACTTGGCCAAGCAGAAGAAGGGAGCAACTTCTAATTTGTCCAGAAATGCTGTGCGGGCTAGAAATGATCCGTGATGATTTTCTCCCCATTAATCTTGAAGTTCATTTCTTTTTTTTTTTTTTTTTGCAGTACTAGGGATTGAACCCACGGACATTCTAGCTCCGAGCTACACCCCCAGGCCTATTTCTTATTATTTATTTGGAAACAGGGTCTCACTAAGTTGTGGAGGGCCTCACTAAGTAGCTGAGTCTGGCCTTGAACCTGAGATCCTCCGGTCTCAGCCTCCCAAGTACTGGGATTACAAATGTGCACCACCACGCCCGGCTCTTGAAGTTCATTTCATACTAATACATAAGAGTGTTGCATTTTTATTTTTAATAGTTTCAGAACATTTTATTGATAGGCATATTGAATTAACTTCAAATAGTTATGTTTATGGGCATTACTGCTTGACTATCCTTGCCTTCATATATGCGTTGTTCGAGGATAACTTCCTCAAACTATAATTACTGCACTAAAAAGATGTACTTATAATTTTGATATGTATCATCAAGTTGCACTCCACCACTGTTGGGTTAATGTTTAGTCACACCAGCAATACAGGAGTGTGCCTGTTTATTCTCACCTCCAAAACCCAATGTGTTATCAGACTTTCATATTCACTAATTGGATAGGTGAACAGCTCTTTCTAAAGTAGTTTTATTTTCAACTAATGTTATAAGGGAAGATCTCACATATTTTAACACAAGTGTATCTCCTCGTCAATGAATAGTCTTTTTATTTATATGGTGACCGTACATGATTTCCTTTTTAACCTTTGTCAATGTGTTTTCAGTGTTTATTATATATGTCATATACTTGCTTTTTATATTTTTATATCATTTGAGTCTTTATATTCTAATGGGACTGTGTATCCCATTATATTTGTTGATGTGAAATATACCTTTTAATTATAGTACTCTTACTTTTAATATTATTCTTATTTTAATGCATTTTTTCAATCTTTTACTCTATATTTCATACTTTATACTTTTATTTATTTAGACACTGGGGATTGAACCCAGGAAGATTCTACCTCTGAGCTATACCCTTAGCCATTTTTATTTTTTATTTTGAAACAGGATCTCACTAAGGTGCTGAGAGTGACCTCCAACCTGTGATCCTCCTGTCTTAGGCTCCTAAGTACTGGGATTACAGACATGCACTACCATGCCTGACTACTTTTTAAATACAAGTTTTCTTCTGAAAGTTTGTATTTTGCTCCTAATCATCTAGTGCTATAATTTTAGAAATTAAGAACTAAATTTTACAAAATACAACAAACCCTCTGTTTCTAAGGCAATATCTACTATCTCCTTATTCAAGCAATGGCAAAATTATTGTATTTATATGTCTTCCCAACTTCATCCTCTCTAGCTTGAGTTCAGCTCATCATATTATAATTGTTAGTTTTGCTCAGGCTTTCTTGTGTTTGTTCCAATATGTTTAAACATATACTACGTAATTTTTCAGGTTTGTATCTTTTGACATCTTTTTCTCTTCCCTACTACAAAAGATGAAGAAATCAAGCAACATGTTCTGCCTTTTTTCCCCTCATTCCTTTCCCACCTCACTAGTATTAGTTGTATTAAACTGTTTCTTCTAGAGTGATTCGAGAGAGGAAAACAGAAAAAAAGGTGCCTTCATTCTATTATATCATGATTAGAAATCCTAATTCATCTCTGTCCAAAATACCAGGTAGATTGTTTTGTATGTCACAGTTACTCACTATAGCTAAAATACTATGGCTGACTTGTCCATTGTGGACTTGGCCTGGAAAAGCAATTGAATCCATTTGAGCATATCAAATCAGCTATGGGAGGCACTACAGTGTCACAGATGCCCAACAAGGGCAATACCACTCCAAGGGAGATGCTGGACCCATCTAGGGAGCACTAGTAGCCTCAGATGCAATTGGGGGATATTATATAAAATAAGGGGTTGGAAGAAGCACCCAGGGGGCACTGAGCATTTTTTCTGAAAGGGGAGTGGTAAGCCAATAAGTTTGGGAAACTTTGCATAATTTCACAATTACAGGGGTGTCCTTACAGAGACAAGGTGCTTACCCTGAGCTTAGCATGTGGCTAAGGGTAGATCACTGCTCTTGTTTCTGCAAGCAGATAGATCCCAAACATTGCTTCAATGAGGGCTGAGCCATGCAGTCCTCCTTCCAAAGTTACATAATGCAAAAGAGGCCAAGAGGGTCTTGTTAGAGACTGTCTCTTCATATAAAAGGGAATATGAGGAAAAAGAATGTGTGTATTCCCCAATCCCTGTCCCAATACCTTATCTACTTCATATAGTTCCTGTAATACTTCCTAATAATAATCACAATAAAAAATCCTAGAAGGAATGTAATTACACGTGGACGCTTGATGCCACAATGACCCATCTTTTCATATTTGGGATTGTGGTAGGCAGAATAATGACCCTCCCCACACCAAAGATTTTCATGTCTTAATCCCCAGAACCTATGAGTATGTCATGCTATGTGGCAAAAGTGTCTTTGCAGATGTGATTAAGTTACAGACCTTTAAATAGGGAGATTATCCAGGATTATCTGGTGGACCCAATCTAATCACTTGAGCTTTTAAAAAAGGAAGGGAGAACAGTCAGCTAGAGATGCTGCACAAGGAGAGGAGGGAGATGAGATGCAGCAGCCTGAGAAGGATTCAGTACACTGCTGCTGGTTCTGGATGCAGGGACTATAGGCCAGGACTGCACAGAGGCTTCTAGGGATGAGGGCAGCACCCAGCAAAGAAACAAGACCTCAGTCCTACAGCTGCATAGAACTGAATTTTGCTAGCAACCAGAAAGAGAGGAGCTGGATATTAGAGATGCCAGAGGAAAAAAGTCCTGAGCATACCTGTACTTCCACCTTGTGATACTCTAGTTTAAACAGAATATCAGCCCACTGCACCTGTACTTGCTAAATTGAGCTCATATATCTGGTCCTATTTTAGGCTGCTTAGTTTGTAGTCATTGTTATGGCAATAATAGAAAATGAATGGAGGGATAATTCAGATAAAATTCACTTTGGAACCTCGTGGTTTACACTAGCTGCCTTCAAGATGTGTGTATGTCTTTGATATGTGGATAATTGATAGACAGGCACCTGCAGGAAGTACCATCATAGTAAGAGAAGACTTGAAGATCTTACACTCTAAGTTACATTGATGAGAATAGGGAACAAAATAAATAAAATCAATTGATGATTTCCTCCATTTGTTTGATAAATTCAACATTCAAATCAGTTGTTGACCTGATAATCCTAGTTTGACTATGTAGAAAATTTAAATTTATAATGTAACTTTCAACATGCTGCCCTTCTCTGTTGTTAAACATACCCACCTACCAGGCCATCAAGGTGAGCTATTAGTCAAAAGAAAGTAAAGGGTGGGATCTGATCAAATTTTCTGTCTTCACTTAATCTCCTGAGCTTCCTCAACAGCATTGTTAGCAGTGAAACTGTACATTCTACCAGCATTGTACACTGCAAACTGCAAATTTTAAGTCCAAATGGACTTGGACTCAGAGGATAAACTAAACCAGTAGATACCTTATTCAAGTAGATAGCTAAGAAATAGTAACAATCTGAAAGTACATCAAGTGGGAAAAAATTGCCTACCAGCCTTATACCTTAGGCTATTATTATTATTAATTATGCTATTATATATCAAATTATCCAAATGCTTTTCTTTGGGGATACCAATTTCATCTCATAATACCCTTGTGTGTACATTACTGATGACCATGGAAGCACAGAGAAATTAAGAGAATTGACTAAGCAAACACAAGTTATTGGAAAAATTGGGGCTGGGTTTTCTTTTATTCCTAACCAGCGTTTACTTCACTGGTTAGGAATAAAATTTTTTCCAAGTAAGTAAAATCCTCATTGTCCATTAAAAATCCAGTCAGATGGATTGCCCTAAGACCTACCCATTGCTTCTAACTATATTCTAGTGTTTTACCATTCTACAATGTTATGATTTCTCACAGTATAATATTTATTCTGAGACAAACATTTATGTCAATTAAAGAGATATTTTCTGTTTTTTTTTTTTTTTTTTTTTTGCGGTACTGGGGATTGAACTCAGGGGCATTCTACCTCCGAGCTACACCCCCAGCCCTATTTTTTATTCTTTATTTTGAAACTGAGTCTCACTAAGTTGCGGAGTGCCTCACTAGGTAGCTGAGGCTGTCCTCGAACCCGGATCCTCCAGTTTCAGCCTCCCGAATGCTGGGATTACAAGCATGCGCCACCACGCCCGGCTAAAGAGATATTTTCTTAAACTTTAGTTGTAACTATTTCCTTCTAGAACAGTGATAATTTTACATTTAATATATAGAGAACAATGTACCAATTAAAAAATAAAAATTTATATATATATATATATATATATATATATATATATATATATAGAGAGAGAGAGAGAGAGAGAGAGAGAGAGAGAGAGAGAAAGAGAACTAGGTCTCGTTGTCAGTCTTCTTCTGCACATTACATAGCACTCAAAAACTCAGTAACATTTGTTACCAAGCCATACTTGTTCTGGACTCCCATACAGACAAGAATTGACCCCTTTGAGAAGGTAGAATTATAGAGAGGAATCACATATACATGAAACTAAAAAGAGATTTAGTGATTTTTGTACCACACCAAGTCTGTCTTTCTAGGATATTTCTGAAAGGATATATAAAAAGGAGATTTTTCACTATATATTCTTTTTGGAACTTTGAATTTTATACTCTACGTAGGCTATAAGCATGCCAAATGTAAACTAAATGAGTTTTAAAATGAAAGTAGAATTCATAGAAACAGAATGGAGCAGCAAATGAACAAAGAGAAAAAATACAACTATAGCACACCTATCAGCGATCTGCCCAGATGCCCAGGGTTTGTCCCTTTGCACCCTTCCTGTGCAGTCTGACCTGGTCATGCCCTTCTGATGTTGCCCTTCTGTGGACAGTACCTGAGGCTCCTCACTAGAGGACCGGCTCTTGGGCCACTAGAGTCATTTTGCCCATACCACACTGAGAGATGGAACGACTTAGAAGTTTGTAGTTTGATTGGATAGCTATTGTTCAAAGTCTAATGATAAAGGGGAAAGTGCAGCTTTCTTTCTGCAGGTTGGAACAACTCTGAGTGTTAGGATGATGCTAAAACCTGCCTCCTGAGGACTTCTGCCTGAGATTACACCCATGCTGGGCTTCTTCTCTGTCCCTATTCTACCTCTCCATGCTTTTCCTAATCTCTCCAGAATTTTTTTCCTTATTATCTGAAAGCAGTTGCATACAAATTCTCACCTCAAAGAGCACTTCTTCAGAACTCTTATAAAATAGTTGATATCAGAATTGGCCCAAGGATGGGGCTGGGATGTAGATCAGTGGCAAAGCATTTGCCTTGCAAGTGTGATGTTCTGGGTTCACTTCTCAGTTCCAAAAAGACAAAAAATAAATAAAAATAAAAAACCACTTCCCCCAAAAATGGTCCTAGGAAGCCATAAATGTAAGCTGAATTCTGGAATTGGCTATTTGATGGCCACTTGAAAACAAAGGTCATATTTGTGCTAAGTGGAGACATGACTATCCCTGGCAGCAGTATACACTTAACAAGACTTTCACCTGTTAGGTTGGGCTGAGATGCAGATGGAATGGACACTCTTGCCTCATGCAACGTTGTTTGCATATTCAAAGAATGGGGGAAAATCATAATTGAGTGGATGATGAAGTTAGTTGGTTGTTGCTAAGTGCTGTGGATGCATCAAAGAAAGAAAATATAGACTTAGGTCACTCATTCACCTACTTTAGACACAATATAAAAGCCAGAAGGACTTAAAGAGCATTTAAAGACTTGTAGATTCAACTTTCAGGTACAGAATTCAATTGTGAGAATAACAAAATTCCAGATAAGTTTGAACAACCATGCCAAACATCCTACCTTCAAATCATGACCCTAATAATGAAGGAGGGGATGCTGAGAATCAAGATAGGAACATCTGGGAAGATAAGTGTTAGCATATTAAATCCCTGGATTCTATTGAACACTCTGAGTCTTCAAAATTTTCAGGCTCTCCTTTCTTGGAGTACAATAGTCCTCTTCATGATTGGAGACTATTTAGAAATCTCTGCTAAAGTAGATGCATTGAAAGGTACTATTTTGTCTTCCCTATGATCTGCCCCCCCACCCCTTTCTTCTTTGACACTAGACAGATATCTAGGGTCAGGTCTCAGTACGACTCAACTGGGGAAATTTTGATCTTATTAAGGGACAAAAGAATTATTTTCCAAATACTTTCTGGGACTTGAGTAATAAATACACTCAGATACTGGGAAAGCATGACTAGAAGTTGATATTAAGGATGTCGGGCCAAGATGGCAGACAGAATTTATTGGTACGGGGGCACTCATATGTGAATCAGTGTTTAATGCCCTTACAAGATTATGTGAATTGAGCTGGTCATAACACACCATTGGAACAGCTCCTTGGAACTTAGAACAAACAGTGATCTGGCAAAGTCTTGAGAAACAGATCAAAAGATATAGAAGTGTGTACATGACTCAGCACCTCATGACAGCCTAGAGGAAAGTTCTGTCACCAGGGCAATTAAGAAAATGCATAGAATGATTGTTATATTCTGTACTAATGTAGAGGTATCTAGAATGGTTTGTATAAAAAAGGGATAATAAAATGTCATTATTTCAGGACCAATTAATTGCAGCAGTAGAGACCATAGCTTGCTTAAATCCTCCATTTATAATTTTTCTCCTAAAATTTTGAGCAACTATCACCTTAAAGAATTGAAAAGTGAAAGGATTTGATCATGGAAAGAGGTGGACTATAGTAGAAAATATTGGTGCTTTCCACAGATCCTTTCTAATTGCACGCATTTTCTATGCATAACCTTCACTGCCCCTACCACTGACCTCTGTGTGTTTTTAATGGATCTAACTTGAAGCTCTTCTCAGGAGGATTTGCTGTCAGGCTTCTGTAGCTGTTTTACTCATACACTGGAGGGCTAATGGACATGCTTAGGGTTTACCTCTCCCTCATAGTGACCCTTGGCAAGTCCAGCTCCCTCTCCTGTGTACAGCACTTTGCCTGACAAAACACCTTTGCACAGTTTCCTTCCTGTCCCTGTCCTGTATCCCTCACTTCCTTACTGATCTCCCTAGGAAGTATTTCCTGAGTAAATCACATGCATAAGCATCTTTATAACAGGGTTTATTTCTAGAGAATCCAATCTATAACCTCAATGTTTAGTCTTGTATATTATTTTTGATGTTAGTAAATGTTAGTAAATCATTTTGGACAGCACTTTGAAAATATTGCCAAAGACAACTATCAGACTTTAGAAAGTGTATAACTGTTGAACTACACAGAAATATCTATACTATATAAATATTTATGCACAATTGGATTTAATGCAGTATGATTTATAACAGTAGTGAAATAGAATGAAAATATTCTAAATATACAATGATGAAAGAATTGGTAAGCCAGGATGCAGTCACATCATGGAATATTAGTTATTGAGTGAAATTAGAATTATCCAAGAGACAAGAAGACCACCAAACATAAGAAGTATTCCAATTTTTTTCAGACTAGTATTAATTGCCCAACTTGCCTCCTTACTGTCTTTACTATGGGTAACGAGTTTCATTTGTAAATCTTACAATGATTTAGATGGTACTTTTAAAACATCTGATGGCTAAATGGAAACAAATCTATACTGGAATACCAAAATCTCAATTCATATCCCAGTTATTCTATTTATTACTTATGAAGTCTTAACCAAACCATTTGCTTCCTTGACAATAGGAAACATTTGTGTACTTTCCAATTATGAAGAAATCAACTGGGTTTAACAACTAAAGGATTGGCTGGCTTTGTTGCATTAGAAGCCTCTTGTGAACCAGGCGTGGTGGCGCACGCTTGTATTCCCCATACTTGGGAGGCTGAGACCAGAGGATACGGGTTTGAGACCAACCTCAGCTACTTAGTGAGGCCCTCTGAACTTAGTGAGACCCTGTTTCCAAATAAAGAATAAAAAATAGGGCTGGGGGTGTAGCTCAGAGGTAGAATGCCCATGGGTTCAAGCCCCAGTACCACAAAAAAATAAAATAAAATAAAAAGAAACTTCTTGTGATTTGGATATAGACTATCCCCTGGAAGAGCATATGTATTGACAATAATGTTCAAAGGTGATATAAGTGAATCATGAATGTTCTAATCTCATCAGTGGATAAATCCATTGATGGAGTAGTGGATTTACTGGGTGGTAATGTAGGCAGATAGGGTGTGGCTGGAGGAGATAGGTTATTCAGGATATGGCCTCAGGGATATTTCATCTTCTCTTCTCCTCCTCTTCTTTCTTCCTCTTCTTTCTCCTCCTCCTCCTCCTCCTCCTCCTCTTCTTCTTCTTCTTCTTCTTCTTCTTCCTCTCTCTCTCTCTCTCTCTCTCTCTCTCTCTCTCTCTCTCTCTCTCTCTCTCTCTCTCTCTGTGTCTCTCCTACCATGCCCTGAGCTCCACAGATTTGACCCAGCCTAACATGAACTGAAACCTCTGAAGCCTCCAGAACTATGAGTAAATCAATATTCCCTCCCCTAAGTTGTGATCATCAGGTATTTTGGGTCACAGAAATGAGAATGTTGACTGGAACAGAGCCAATAACCGAAAACTAAATCCAAGGTAAAATATTAGACTGAGACAGGTATGGTGGCACATGCCTATAATGCCAGCTAGGGAGGCCAAGGTGGGAGGATCATTGAGCCCAAGACTTTGAGACCCAACTCATGAGAGTTTGGAAAAACTTTTATTTAAAGTATGTATTTTTACAGAATTAATTGCATATTTTTGCCATAAGAATATTCAGCAATGATTCGATCTGGGCTGTTTCTCAAAAAGCTAAGTACAAAGGGAATACAACCAGCTAATTGATGTTATTTGCAAGGAATATCTTTTTCCAAGAAATAACTTGTCTTTGAATGGAATATTTATTCAATTTTTGATAATTTATAAATGTTACAGCTCATTTTAACATAAAAGCTCTGAAGTATCTATAATTCAGGTGAGTGACAGGCACTCAGAAGTAGAATCCCTGTTACCCAACCTTAGTCTCCACCACAGTCTCCACCACAGGAATGAGAAATCAGTTTCCAGAGATGTATGGGCCAAGCTATGTAGAAAGTGAGGACAATGAAGAGGGTGTGGGAAAGGAGCAGAGAGGTAAGAACTAAGAAGGGGCCTGTGTGTTAAATGCATGGAGACAGTGATAAGATGGACCTCACTTAAATAGAGAGAGTATATCTGTGATTTCCTCCACGAGGAAGAAACTTTTCACCTTGATATGTGGAGAATTACAGAAGCCCAGGAAAGAGATGCTCATCATGTGACTATAGGAACTCCAACTCCATAACTGTATTGGATTGAAGTCTCTTTCCTGAAATGAACTCATGCATGTGCACATGTGCACACACCACACACCACAATACACACACACACACACACACACACACACACACACACACACACACACACTTCCTGGACTCTATGGGTGTCTCTGACTGCTCACCCATCTCTCCTTCCCTTGGCACTTATTTGTACTCTGTCTGATACCACAGATACTTGTTCTTCAGTTTCAGCTCAGTTGTCATTTTCTTACAGGGAAATCTTTGACTCTATACTTGTGGAATCTTCCTATTTTGTGCTCTTACAGGCTCATGCACCTCTTCTGTTTATATTTAACATAGTTTTAACATACTTAAACATAGTTTTAACATATTTAAAACTATGTATCTCTTTACAACAATTTAATTAGTATCTGTAACTACATTAAATTATAAACTTAGTTATTGTTGTTGTTATTATTACTACATTTCCCAACCTCTTACATTTAGTGGGAGGAAAAAAATGGCATTAGGGACAAAGAACTATGAAAATTTAAGATGAATCCAGTCCCTGAACAGCTCCTATGTGTCATATGACAGCTATTATTCCAAATAATTAGGCTTCTCAGTGTCCTGACATCCTCTGGCACTTTCTGAGGTTGGCACTGAGCATGACTGTGGATTTCTCTTTATCATACACCTACAGCTCTTTGATTTGCCATGTGCTTAAGCTGCCATGGCACTTCCTGTGCTGAGCTTTGCCTTAACTAGCTTATTTCTTATGATGAGCAGATGAACAGTGTTCTCTGCAAATGGACTTGAGCCTCACTGGCTTTACTTCATGCAAGCTTCTTCCATTTCCAGATGAGAAGTCACTATCAATCTACTTACAACTGAACCTGGACATTATTTCTACTGTGAATATCTCCTCTGGGGCTGGCTTAGCTGAACTGATCATGTGCTTCTGGGCCTCTTACTAGCAAGCTGCCAACCAGGCCAAACTGTCTGCTGGGGAATTTGAGAAAAATGTGAACTGGGGCTGAGTGTGAGCTTGCCAAATTCACAGCTCGCCCTGACATTTAGTGGAGACATTGGGTGTACTTAGCACGGTATCCCAGTCTCCCCTGCTTCACTTAACATGATGATTAATTCTCTCCTTGTAGGGTGGAGTTCACTGAACCAAAGTGCATGCTCATGGTCTACATCTGGCCAGGGGACAGATGTCCCCATGCAACATTATAGAACTTGGGCAGTTGTTCTCATGGGACCCAAGGCTTTCAGATGTCTGAACTGAACTTTACTAAACCTCTTTGGCTGTTATCAAGCCTCTCATCAGAAAAATGCTGGGGGGTTTGGAGTTTGCCATCAGGTTGCATGCAGCCCTGGCCTCCACTGTGGCTCAGTGCATATATAACCTCTGGTGAGAACAATTTAAATGCACCATTAATTCCTCGATGGTCACGAGTAGCTACCCTCTGGGGTTCCAGAACTGGCGTCTAGTTTCTCATGATTTAGCAATGAAGCCAACAATAATTGGCTCTGCCTCTTGGTCCTTTTCCAGTTTTATCCCTGGTTCAATTCTTTAACCTTTTTTTCCATGAGAACTTTCTTTGGTTTCACCTATGTGACTACCAATTGCCTCCATTAGATGATGAATGCAGAAAAAAAAAAGGACTAAGTCTTATCAAAGTTTGTAACACCTTGTACAGCACCTGGAAAGTTGTGGGCAATAAGTACATAGAAATCAAATTGTTTTAAGTCTTCTAAAATTAAAGCTGTGTATTTCCCTGCTAGATCATTTCCATTCTTTAATGGGAAATTAAGACAGCCATGATGCCTGTAATCTCAGTACTTGGGAGGCTGAGACAGGAGGATCACAGGCTCAAGACCAGCCTCAGCAACTTATCAACAACCTGATGAGGCTCTGCTTCAAAACAAAAAAATTTTAAAAAGGTTGGGGGTGTAGCTCAGAGGTAGAATGCCCCTGAATTAAATCCCCAGTATCACAAATATATAAAAATAAAATTATGGCAAATTAAATGCTATGAGTTGCCATTATCCTCATATCACTGTTTGGGATATTGTTCTTGTCACCATAGAAAGAAAATTTTATAAAGATAGTTTTGTTGCTTGATATAGTTTGAATGTATGTGTCCCTCAAAATTAAGGTTGAAGTTTAATGTCCAATGCAACAGTACTGGAAGGCAGGGCCTGTGGAAAGGGCCATGGTCATGAGGGCTCCATCCTCATGAGTGGAGTCAATGCTTCTTTTACTGTTTCATCCCTCCACCATGTGAACACAGTATCCAAGGTGTTCTCTTGGGAGCAGAGACCTGGCCATCACAAGATGCTGAATCTGCCAGTGCCTTGATCTTGGACTTCCTAGCCTGAAGAACCATGAAAAATTAATTTCTTTGATTTGAAAATTACCCAGTCTTGTGTATTAGAAACATAGATGGTCAAAGACACTGCTATAGAAATAAAGTTAAAGATCGGTAACTTTGCCCTGGATGTATGTTACCAGAAATACAAGAGAATAAAAGCATCAAACAAAAATGTGAATGATCAGGTTACACTTGGGCAGAACTGGGGGGAATGTTTGAAGAGAGGACTCAGAGTCATGTACACTCAGGTGGGACTCAGAGAGAGGTGTGACTATGGGAGAAGTGGAACTTCCAGGAGGCCTTATTAACAATGGACTACTTAACAGAATCTCCTCTCCATCTACCACATTAGACAGATGCTGCTGTCTTTTTAGAAGCACTAAAAATTAAGGTTCTCAAGAAACAATGGACAGTATCTCATCTGACCCTGTCATTTTGCAAACAAGGAAACTGTGACCCAAGCAGGTGAAATGACTTGTCCAAGGTAATACAACTGGCTGGTGGCAAAGCTATACCTAGACTACAGATTCCTAAAATTCAAGTTTAAGATAATATATATGAATTACCTGGAAGAGAACCTGATATATGGATTTAGTAATGTTTCTCTACACCAAAAAGAACAGTCCTGGTCCACATCCCTGGAATCTGTGAATGTTACCTTATTTGGAGAAAATGTCTTTGCAGATGTAATAAAGTGAAGGATTGTGATGTGGGATCATCTCAGTCTACCTAGGTAGGCTCTAATTCCGGCAACAGCATCTATAATGTTTGTATTTAGAACATCCCCCTGTTGCTCACAGAAGCAATGTAGCAATGTGGGAAGCTGAGCTTGGTTGCTAAGGAGGGGTCCCTGGGGGTATGGTCTTGGAAATTGTGCCAGGTTCTCTCCTCCCCTTGTTTTCTCTCTCTCTGCTTCTAGCCTCTGTGGTGTGAGGAGCAGAGCCCATGTGCTCTCCCTTTCTCTGCTTCCTGCCACCATACCCTGAACTTCAGACACTGGCCTCATATGAACTGAACCCAGAATCTCCAAAAAACTGTGAGCAAATAAATCTTCCTTTCTCTAAGTTGTGTGATCAGGCTTTGGATCACAGCAGTGATAATGCTTTCTGAGAACATTCTTGGGAAGATGTTGAAGACAGAGAAGAAGGAGAGGCAATCAGTGTGACCCAGAGGTAGAAACCAGAGGCATGCCACTACAGGAATGCCCAAAACATGAGAAGCAAGAAAAACCAAAGGAAGGATTCTCCCCGAGTGCCTCCTTCAGACCTCAGGACTCCAGAACCATAAGAGGATAAATGTCTGCTGATTTAAGCTACCAAGATTAGGGTGATCCATTATAGCAGCCCGAGGAAACCAATATGGTAGGTATTAAAGAAGTCAATCCTATTTCTTGATTCTGTTTCCCATTTCTCACCTCTTCTTGAATAAGGATGTTCACAGATCACTTATTATTTTAAGTAAATGGCAGTTACAGCTATCGGGACCTCTGCTCAGCACCATGGCCTCTCTGGGACCCAGGGTAATGTAGTGAAGAGAGAGACCAGTTTGGCTCATTGAATCTTAGAAAGTTTTATTGATCTCATGATGCCTACCAGCATTTTGGGAGCAGACAATGTAATAGCCTAAGTCTAGTTTCCAGGATTAAATTTTATAGCAATTTATATACTTCCTATGTCTGTTCATGTTATATAATTTTCCCCAATTCATCCCACCCACCAAGTACCATAACCATCCACATCCCACAGTATGATACAGGTGATTTATCAGGAGATCTAGAAGAAATAAACTTGAAAGCATGATCTTAATTTCCAATTGAGAGAATATTATGATTTGAGGTCCCACTCAGTAGCCTTAATTACTGCTATGAGCAATGGGCATCTTATAAACATACCAGCTTGCAAACCCTGGAATAATCCCTGGGTACTCTTGGGCACCTTCAACATCTTGACACATTTTTGTGTTTGTGTCCTCCTCAGTGTCTAGACTCATCAATTGATATGACAAATATATAAATACAGCATTCATGTATATCAAAAAGAAAGGGGATTTCTCCTATTATTGAAGTTCAAAGACAAAGGTGGGCATGGTGGTGCATGCTTGTAATCCGAGTACTTGGGAGGCTGAAATAGGAGGATCACAGGCTTGCGGCCAGCTTCAGCTACTTAGTGAGGCCCTCTGCAACTTAGTGAGACCCTGTTTCAAAATAAAGAATAAAAAATGGGGCTGGGCATGTAGCTTAGAGGTAAAATGCCCCTGGGTTCAATCCCCAGTACCAAAAAAAAAAAAAAGTTCAAAGACAAAAGAGAATGCCACCTACCACTAGATAGTGCTAAGAAAAAAGGAGATGTAAAATGTTAAAACCTGGTCCAGGGACAGAAGAGTGGTCAGTATAGTCCAAGGCAGAATGACTGTAAAACTTGTGTTCCAAAGCTGGGCATGTACGGCTGAACAAAGCTTTGAAAGAGTGTGTTCCCTCCCTGGCTGATACCAACAATGACTGCTGGTGAAAGGATTTCAGAAAAATAAAACATGCTATTGAGACCTGAGGGGTCCAGCCATCTGAATAATGCATGCATCTTGGCCGAAGCTCCTACCCAAGGCCTTGGTAGTAAGCCTTCTGGCTGCCATTAATGCTACAAGATACATGATACTTGAGTGAATAGTTGTTTTTCAGATCCTTCCTCTGGAATGTACTCTTTTATCATGGCCTTCTTTTGAACTGTACTCCCACTTCCCTAAATAAACTTCTTATATTCGTCTAAATTCTTTTTTTCTTGATTTTGCCTTGTGGAATTCAATTCTCTATAAAAAGGATCTATAAAAGGGTCATCTGTCAATCACTTCCAGTACCTTTTTTTTTTTCTTTTTTGGTACAGGGGATTGAATCCAGGGTTATTCTACCTCCAAGCTACAACTCCAGCCCACCCTTTTTTGTGGTACCAGGGGTTAAACCCAGTAGCATTCTATCTCCAAACTACCCCCAGCCCTCTTTTATTTTATTTTTTATTTTGAAACAGGGTCTCACTAAGTTGCTTAGGGCCTCAGTAAGTTGCTGAGGCTAGCCTCAAAATTGTGATCTTCCTAACTCACTTCTCCAAGTACTGGGATTACAGAAGTACACCACCATGCCCTTTTCATCTATTTATTTTTATTTTGAAACAGGGTCTCACTAAGTTGCTGAGGCTTGCCTTGAACTTGCAATCTTCCTGTCTCAGCTACCCAAGTACTGGAATTTCAGGGGTGTATCACTACACGCTTTCTTCTCTAAGGTCCTGTAGTCTTGCATTCATAGCACTTATCTCACTGTGAAGTTGCATAAGCACTTGTTCCTGGGGCAACCACACAGCACGAGAGATAGTAATGATAAGCAAAGAATGGATGGATTGATGGATGGATGAATCTAATACTGTTACATTTTTTATTGTGTGCAGTAATTTTTTTTCCCTTGAATCAAGTATATTTTAAGGTAATCTTATGAAACAAAAATATAAGAAAGTTATCTGGGAGCAGGACAGTTGTTATGGTGAGATATAGACTGTCCACTGAAGAGCTCATGTGTTAATGTCCAGAGTGGATAGGATTCATTCAGTGAGGGTTGTAATCCCATCAGTAGATAAATGCATTGTGATGGATTTACCACAGCCTGGGTGGTAACCTAGGCAAGTGAGGTGTGGCTGGAAAATATGGGTCCCTGGGGATGTCGCCTTGGAGACTGTTCTTTTATCTTTGAACCACCTTGCTTCCTTGTCTCTCATGCGTTTAGCCTCTGTGATGTGAGAGGAGAGCCTTGCTCTCTCCCTCTTTCTGCTTTTCACTACCATATCCTGAGATCCATAGACCACAGCTTCACATGGACTGAACCCAGAAACTCCAAGAAATTGAGTAAATAAATCTTTCTTTAAGTTGTGTGGTCAATTGTCTTGGATTATAAAGTGAGAATTCTCGAGCCAAATATCTTTAATATTTATGATTATTTCCTCTTCCCTTAACACCTAAGGGATAATCTTGGATAATAGACTCAGTTTTGAGGGCACCCTTGAATCTTTTGGTCATGTAGTCCTGGCACTTCATTTTTGCCCTAAATAAAAAGCTGTCTAATAAATTGGTACAGTTCATTTTCAGGCTTTCCCTAAAGAATCTTTTGTTCCCTTATGGGCTCAGCAAAGTGAGGATGTTCATTAAATTAAGATTACTATTTGGCTTTGACAGACAAATGTGTTTCCTAGAGCAATGTTGCTTGTACATTTAGAATGTTGTTTTGCTTTGTTTTTTTAAAAAAAAAAAAAAAACATCAGACTGTTTCTTGGTGTATTACCAAGAAAGAAACATTAATTCTTCTGGCCCCAAGTAGGAGTATTTTTTCAGCAGATATAGCAGTTGGAATACATCACTCAAGAATATAGATCTGCAAATCTTACTGCTATACATCTAGGCTTTCACAAATGGTTGTCTTTTAACCAGTGAATAACAAAATTGTCTAAGATTTTCTGTTTTATCCGTTTACACATTTCTTTTTTGCATTCAACCCTCAACGCTTACCTATTCTTCTGAATGTCTATTCCTCCTCCTTATGTACTGAGTGAAAGTTCCTTGAAATCTTTGACAGTAATAACCTGATTGGCTTCTCTCCCTTGATTAAAGTTGCTCAGGATTTGCCTGTTTGCCTTACTTGGCTCTTCACTTCTTGTGGAACGCTCTTCTTATCATCAAACTTCTGGAAACTGCTTATCAAATACCTTTAGTACACTTTCCTAAACTAAAAGGAATAATTGGCACTCTCCCCTGAACATTGGCCAGAGAGACATTGGTAAAAATGAGTTATAGCTGAATTCACCTTCCTTTCCTCTAAGAGAAGAGGCAAACTGAGTCCCTGTTGTTCTACTGCCCAGGGTAGAGCTAACCTGGGCTAAGAAAGCACAGTTCCAGAAATAAAGGACCTTTCCAGCCTTTCTTGCTCTGAGACCACCAAGAATGACAATGTATTCCACAAGAGCTTCTGAGGAAGACAGGATTCCAGCACCAGCAGTGAAAGGAGAAAAGCTCCCGGCATTACATAATCAGCAGATAAGCCCACAGGTGGGGGTGGGGAAGGGGACATACTTTAATCCTCAAGACTTGGTAATCAAAGTTTTGGGGTGAAGGAGTGGATATTTTAACGTTAATAGTTTTAAAAACTTAAAGTATATACACACAATGGAATTTCACTCAGCCATAAAGAACAAAATTATGTTATTTGAAGAAAAATGGATAGAACATGAAGATATGAATACCAATCTCAATAATATGTATGAGCAGGGTGGGAGCTGGAGGGAAACACACCAAGTGCTGTGTGCATGCATGTTTCTATCACTCTTAACCTCATTATGATATATAATTACAATGCACAGTAAAAGTATATTAAAAACAAGAAATCACAATGAAATAACACCTCTTTTTACTAAGAATGGCTTAATACAAAAGATAACGAGTGCTGGTGAAGGTGTGGAGAAAGGGCAACATTTGTACATTGCTGGTGGGAATGTAAGTCAGTAGAGCCATTATGGAAAATGGTATTGAGGTTCTTCAAAAAGGCAAAAGTAGAACTACCAAATAATTCATCATTCCCACTACTGGGTACTTACATATATTAAAGAAATGTTTGTTGCAGCATTATTCACAATAGCCAACATATAGAATCAACTGAGATGTCAGTTGACAGATGAATAGGTAAGAAAATATGGTATATATGCAAAATAGAACATTTCTTAGTCATTAAAAAAGGTGAAATCCTGTCATTTGTGGCAACAAGGGTCAAACTGGTGGACGTCGTGTTTAGTAAAATAAGCCAGGCACAGAAAGACAAATATCACATGATCTCATTCATTTGTGGAAGCTAAAAAGCTGATCATGCCAGGCGCTGTGGTGAACACCTCTAATCCTACTACGTGGGAGGCTGAGACAGTAGAATTGCAAGTTTGACGCCAGCCCCAGCAACTTAGCAAGACCTTGTTTCAAAATAAAAAATAAAAAAGGCTGGAGGTTTAGCTCAGTGGTAGAGAATCCCTGGGTTCAATCCCTAGTACCACACAAATAAATAAATAAATAAACAAACAAATAAATAACCGATCACACAGAAATGAAGGTAGAATAAAAGTCACTATAAGCCAGGAAGAAATGTGGAAAGGATATCAAAAGGGCAAATAATGGGTCTCAAAGCACAGTTAGAGGAGCTAAACTAGTTGTAACATTCTGTAGTATAATAGGAAAATTATACAATAAGTAATTATACATTTCAAAATAACTAGAGGAGAAGAGTATGCTGTTCTCAGCAGATAGAAATGACAACATTTAGGAAATGGAAATACAACTTGCCCCAGTTTGATCATTACATGATATATACATGTATTGAATTACAAAACTGTACACAATAAGTAAATACAAATATCATGTTAATTAAAAGATAAAAAGACACATAAATAGTCTTAGATTACATGAGTCTTTTGGATTCAAAAATTAAAGCTAAAGCATGGAAGATTTAAACCAATGTTGAGAAAGTAAAACAATACAAATAAGAACTAAAAATAGGATTATAAAAAAGTACAATTGATGAAGGCAATTTAAATGGGTTTTTGTCAAATAGCCAGAGTGAAGAAATACTGGAATAAATCAACTGGCCTCATTTTTATCAGAGGCTGACACCAAATGAGAGCACTGGACTAGACATCAGTCAACCCCTGACAAACAGAATCTATCTTGTTCTCCCTTCGTAAAGTGGTGTACAGACAGTTCAGCACTTGAATCATCTTCCTTATTTCACTTAAACCAATCAATATTTATTCATCTCTTTACAACAGAGCTCAAAATATAACACGCAACTGCTTAAGCATTAACTTAAACTCATATCAAATCTCCTACATGAGGTATGTATGTGTGTGTGTGTGTTTGTTTGTAGAAAAAATTGGACAAATGGCTATTTGGGGGTTTTAATAGGTTACCTGTGGGCACCAACATATTCATCAGAAGGAGTCATAGGAATGATACAAAAGCAGTACTCCTATCCTTTACTCCTATATCAAACCAATACTGGTGGTAATGATTAAATGCTATCTCTCCCCCCCAAAATCTTCTGAAATGTCCTAACACTTGTCAAATGCAATACTCATAAATCATTTGACATACATCACATACCAAACTTCAGCATGCTTGCTTGTTGATGTGTCATATGTGCATATCACCTCCAAAGTAGGAACTGCTCAAAGGTTAGGACTAAGGCTTAAACTTCATAAGTGCCCTACCTAGCAGAGAGCTAGGCACAGACAACATATTTGATTAAATAATTATTACTCATTATTCTATATGTTTATTTTGTTATAAATACTCTAATGAATTAATAGTTAATAATTATTAATTTACTTTACAAATACTTATAAAAGATCTACCTGCTGTGTCTCAGTGCAATGATAAGTGATGGGGATTCAAAACTGATAGTGTCTTTGTCCTCATGGAGTATGTATTCTACTCAGGAAGAGAGGCAATAAACAAATAATGAAGCAAGTAGATAAAATAATGCCACATTGTGATAAGACCTATGAGGAAAAACAAAGCTGGATGAGAAAATAGGAAAAAAATTGGGGCTATTCTAGCAAGGGTACTGGAAGTGGTATTTGGGCTACAACCTCAGGTTCTCACCGACAGGAAGGCTGAGAGGATCTGAGCAAATCAGGTATGCTTAATAAAGTTACACTTTGGGCCTCTTGGAAACACTTATTCCCTCTCAGCCCATTTTCCATATTCTGTACTGCAATGTAGGGTTGTGTGTGTGTGTGTGTGTGTGTGTGTGTGTGTGTGTGTGTGTGTGTGTATGTATGTATGTATGTATGTAAGGCACCCTTATTTCTTCCTGAGAGGAGAAACATAATCCTGGTCAGTTTATTAGTCCGTTTCATGGCAATAATCTACCTCCGACTCCTGGAAGACCTCAGGTCTAATGGGGTGACCTGGACCTTTATCCCCCCTAAGTGGCCCTTCTTTATTGCATTGCAATTGCTATAATTGCCCATTAACAATATTACTGGGCCTGGAAATTTTGAAAATGATTCCCCTGAGATCTAGACACACTCCTCCCTGTCTCGATGCATTGTGCAGTAGCAGGCTGAACTCCCTATGATAATCAGGGTCAATTGCTCTTCATGATAATCAGCTACCATTATTCCAGCAGCTCCTGCTGGTATGCAAGCCTGAGAAGCCTAAGGTGGCCAAGTGTTAGTTAAAGCTTCCAGTTCAGAGGAATTCTTTCTGCATCTGCTAGAGCAGTGCCCCATCTCTTACAAGCAGGACTAAATCCTGGTACAGTCTTGGCTGCCAGTGTATGATGTACACAGATGAGTCACTAGCTGTAATGGGGAGAAGGGCTATTCCAACGTTCATTTGTTGGTTCTCAA
This sequence comes from Graphiurus murinus, assembly GCA_004027655.1. NCBI lineage: Eukaryota > Metazoa > Chordata > Mammalia > Rodentia > Gliridae > Graphiurus > Graphiurus murinus. The sequence continues at coordinate 33,161 of PVLC010007692.1, read as the reverse complement.
ACCCATGTATTCTAATCATATATATATACACCATCCTTTGGTTCAATGCATATCCACAAGATGTCTCAACTGCACCTTTAGCTAAGTCTTCATCAGATGGTTGTTTGGGGATGGTGGGATACATGATGAAACAAATGGACCATGGTCATGAGCCTACTGTCACACCTTGCTTGAAAAGCAGTCCTTAAACTGAGCCTATATTGTGTGTTTTATTACACTGATGGCTAAGATATTCTATAAGTCTTCACGTTTTTTATGTGTCTGGATGGCAAAGGACTAAGAGAAGGGAAGAAAAACACATAATTCCTTATGTCAATTTGAGTAATGATGATTTTCAGCCTTTTCAAGGTAGGGGGGCCTGTTGGATTGTTAGTCAACGGTACTATTTAGGGGCTTGGCATCATGGTATGCCATTAGCAGGTTGGCCACTGAGCAGTATCAGCAGTTTGAGCAGTATCAGCAGTTAGATGAGTCTTGATGAAAGCTCATACTGAGTTTTATAGTTTGGATTTGGAATGTCCTATAGAGGCTTATGTGGTGAAGTCTTGGTCCCCAGTGCAGCAATGTTCAGAGGTGGAGCTCTTGAGAAGTGATTTTATCATGCTGGCTCTGACCTCATCAGTGGATTAACTCATTGATGGATTAATGATTTGATGGCATTATTGGGAGGTAGTGGAGACTTTAGGAAGTGAGGCATGGCTGGAGAAAGTAGGTTACTGGGAGCATGCTCTGGGAGGTTATTTCTCGTCCCTGCCCTGTCCTCTCTGCTTTCTGGCTGCCATGACATGAGCACCTCTTCTTCGCTACACCCTCTCTGCCATGCTGGTCTATGTTTCACCACAGGCCTATAGCCATGGAACCAGCCAATGATAGACTGAAACTGTGAGCCAATATAAATCTTTCCTCTTTTATGTTGTTTTTCTTAGGTATTTTGTCACAGTAACAAAATGCTGACTAATACATTGAGCCTAGAATAGCTCAATTTTTGCCACCATGATCATTTTCTTCATTGGCCCATGGTATCAAAGTGACCAAAAAGAAAGGTTGCCTGACATCTTTAGGAAAGATTATTCTGTGCATCTGGCAGAATAATGGGCACCTCTACTCCAGTGAATATTCTTTGGTAGGCATTGACTTCATACAGAAAGACATTTGGGTTTTTGGCCAAGCCCTAAGGGTGCAATCACACACCCCATTCTCTGGATCTTCTTGTCACTGTTCCTCCAGTATGACCCTTTCCAGGCCTCTGACTAATCAGACAAACCATTTGCTCCTGCCTAGGAATCAATGCATCTATATTTTAGACTTCAGATCACCTCCTTGTGTTCTAAGTATATGACCAAGCATACTTCTCAAAGCTCTGCCCACTGGGAGAATTCCCCTTCTCTACTGTCCCTCAGGACTCCCCTAAGTGGGTTGGATGCAGCAGCAGTCCATTTTTAGTGGCAGTCAGTGTTGTGTGAATTCATCTACAAACCAGGCCTCTCTCTTTTTCCTTTCAGTTGGTTGGTCACAGGGAAGTCACCTCCTCCACTACATAAATGCACACATTCACCCCCAATGAGGCCAGGGTGTGGATCAAAGGGTGTGCCCTTTGGTGGCACTACAGGGTGGTGAGGGAGCAGAGACTGACCCTCTATGTAGTTTACTTTTGCCTTCTGGATTTATCCTGCATGCATCACTTCCATCCTATAAGAACCAGCTGCTGTCTGACTAACCTTATAATTAAATGAACCCAGTAACACTGATTTTATGATAGGTAGCTCATAGTGAAGATTCACAGAGTTAGATGATCAATATCTACTATGGCCAAGTAGTAGGACACCTTTAAAAGTGTGGAATGTTACTCTGCCACATATAGCACAGCCTTGTCTCTATATCCTAAGGTCTGAGCTTTGACTTTGCCATAGGAGCATGCCAAAGATACCATACAGGAATTTTATCCATGGAAATTCTAGCACCATGATATTTGCTGATATGCTTCAAGCATCAGAGAAGCTTGCGCCCCATACCCTAGATCCACTAGAGAGCTCCCTCTGAAAACTAAAAACTCAAAGTTGAAACTTCTGTATTATTTCATATGTAGGTTATATCAATATCCCCAAATACAGTATAATACTGCTTCCAGAATTCAAATGGGTCCAATAGATATTGAGCTGCTTTCCTAATGGTAGAAGGAACAAAGTACCACAATTTGCTCTTTATCCAGAAGGAACATCTCAGCATATGCAATACCATTATACTTTTAATCTCTATACCAATCAAAGTTCATGAATCCTGATGGTGGTTTTCACCCATCCTTTGGAACATCAGGTATTTTACCAGGAATATAACATATTTTCTTAATCCATTTTGTGTTGCTATAATAAAATACTCATGGGTGAGTGTTTTATAAGAAAAAGAAGTTTATTTGGACTCATGGATTTGGAGGCAGAAAAGTTTCAGCTCAGACAGCCACATCTACAAGGGCCTCGTGTCACATCCTAACATAGCAGAAGTCATCATACAGCAGGAGCAATGTGAGAATCATGAGTGGCATGTGCAGAAGAAGCCAAACATGTGGGGTTGCCTTGATTTATAAGAGCTTCTTTTCATGGTAGCTTGCAAGTCCTAACTCACATCCATGATATAGGCATTAATCCCTGCCAGGGGTGGTGCTTCCTGACCTGATTATATCCCATGAGTTCCCTCCTCTTAAAAGTTTCACCACTTCTCATATCATTGCAATGGAGTCCAAGCTTCCAGAACATCATTCTTTAGGGGAACAAATCATATTCAATCGTAACTATTCAAAGCCAGTTGGTGTGATGCCATCACTAGAGTTCATCAGTGTGATAACTCATGACATATTAAAATGATTAATGTGCCTGTAGATTATACTATGTCAAAAACCAGGGTGGTTAACATGGCTTAGGAACAATATAATAAAGGTATACTTTTGTCTTTGCCATGTAAATGAAAACTTTTGATCCTCCTTATCACTGAGTTTTAAAAAAAAGGAACTCATCAAATTAATACCTACATATCAAGTGCACTGAGTCTACCAACAAAGTTAACAAAAGTTCAGTATCATCTCTTAGGATTCATTAGGTTTTGCAGAGACCAAATAGGTGACTTAAACAGGCAGATGAGAGACCATTAAGCTTGTATCCTTCCAGTATTAATATTATTAAAGTCTATCAATGCTTTAAGAATGTGATTTTGCTTCTGGTTTACTATCTTTACTCAAGTTGAAAGTAGTGAGGGCAGTTTTAGGGACTTCTACTAGGTCATTTTTCTATAATAATGGCCCTTATTCCCATGTCATGGAATGAATGCAAGAATTCTGGGAGCCATTAAGTTTTATTAGTCCAATTATATATTTAGAAAGAACAAAGTAGGAATGGGATATCATTTGTGCCAATGGTAAATGGACTTAGACCACATTTTTATTTATAGTCTGGCTTCCATGAGTCCTCCCTCTAACCAAAGAACCACAGTGGCACTGCATATACAATGGATCAAGGAAAGCTTAATTTGCCTCTTAGAAAGTTCTTAAAATGTCTAGGCATTACTATTTGCCAAGACTGCTCAGTAAATGGCTACAGATTCCATTGGAAAAAATAATTTACATTATATTTACTGCTTATACTTGTGCTAGCATCTGAAAACTCCTTCTTCTGGAGGCCTGGCCTCCTCTTTCATCACTGGACTCCATCAGTAAAATAAATCAAATTTGAAACTAGATGAGAGACCAGGATTTTCCTTCATGGTGACTGACATCAGCCTTCTGTTTAGTTCTTGAATTTGTTGTTAAGCAAACCGAGAAACACATTGCTGCCTGCCCTTTTCCCCCTAGGACTACTATAGTCCCTGTAGATCAGGCACTCTGGACTGGATACCAGTACAGTAACTGCACAGAGTCTTTGAGGAATAATATTTGCTACTTAGCTTCTACCATGTCACAGTTTCATTTAACATTGTTTTTATTAGGGAGTTCAGTTTTATGGTGGCATTTCTCATTGTCAAACTTGGCCTACGGAGAAAAATCACAACTGAGCTTTTCTAACTCACAGGTGCCCTCTTTCCTCCACAACTAGTGCATTCTTTGCTACCTTTGGGAGAACATAGGTGGTAAACTCTCAGGCCATACATGATTATCCAACATGCCCACTTCCCTGATACTCCAGCATTATTTCCGTGTTTACAAAGGAAGGCATGGCATCTCCAATTCACTTAGCATAGGCTATCTTTGAGTTAAAGCTGTCTTGCTAAACCATTATGTCTAGTGCTGGTGCCTTTTCAAGACACTGAACCCTGAAACATGCTTGAATGCCCTGAGGTGAATCAGTTCTTTCCCATTCAGCTTCACCTTCTTCCCTCCCCTATCTGGTTGAACACCCTCAAAATGAATTCCTCTACTTCTCATATATATTCTTCTCATTTCTGTAATTCTTTTGGCATGTATTTCTTCCCAGAGAAGGGCCTGAACTTTCTTACTTGGGGATGGGGACATGACTATTTATCAGCCTGTAGGGAATAATAGATGGAATATTGGGTCTTCAGGACAACAGGAATTGTTTTTTTTAAGAAACTACCTCAGATGAGGCCACCACATGGTCTCCAGGAAAGGGGAAGCTATTTTCTTCCAGTAAAAGGAAAGAGTCTGCTTCTGCTGATTGGGATGACTAGGGGAAACTGGGGGATCTAGATTCTATGGTTTGTCTAAATGTTTTCACATGAGGTCTTTGAGTCTCAGTTGTCATAGGAGACCACCTATTAAGGCTGTTTGTGTTTAGCCTGCTATAATTTTGCCACCTTAGAAACTATGGATCTGATTTCAGCAGTTTTCCCTGTAGGGGCATGAGACAAGAGTGTCTTAAATTTTCCATAAAGACTTTGTGACTTTTAGAGTGTGCCTTATACTAACAACTCAGTACCTTAAGCCTATTCTTTAATTTTTCTTTTTCAGGTTTTCAACCCCATCAAAATGTTGCCCTCCTTAATCTTTATCATTATAATTGCTCCCATAGCATTAAGTGCCTCAGCTAATTGATTTCCCAGTACCCTCTCCTTCACTTGTGCCTCATCTCAATTAGCTACAGGTATATTCACCATGATGCTGGTGCTTTTCAAAGATTAATCCTCCTAACCACCTGCACTGGGATCCTTATTGCTTTCAGGAAAGTTGAGAACCTCACTCCAAAATCTCATCCTGCAAGTGTACTTTGCAAAATGTAGAACCAGTTATTTTTGACTTGGCCTCATAGAAAGCAGAGATTGAGATTGGTGTCAAGTTTTGTTGCTTTGTTATGGAAGTAAAATCCTGAGGCATTGAGTGAAGGGAAGAGGCGGAGAGAGAGAGAGAGAGAGAGAGAGAGAGAGAGAGAGAGAGAGAGAGAGAGAGAGAGAGAAAGTAATATGGAAGCCATATCGAATAATGGATCATTGTATGGACAGAACTTCACAAAGAGCTGCAAAGAAATAGCCAATCAAATGGAACCATAAAAATATTCATGCTCAGTAGGATCAAGTCAGACAATTCAGCTTATGGCCAAGTCTTGCCATCGAATGAATTCAGGATTAGGTTAAGTTTTGCTATAAAATAAATTATTAAAAAAAATCCTTCCAGTTTTAGACTTTGATATTATAGATAAGGCGGTGAGGACCTGGACTTTTCTGATGAAACTTACCTCACTTTGTATTGTAAGTGAGTGTTTTGTATCTTATATTCTTTTTTTAACGTGCTTTTATTGGTGCATTATCATCTCATATCATAATTCTAAAGTGGCTTATCTAACCTCCTTGACAGTAGTGTAGACACTGTTTGATGTAGCTTTGTATCTTTAGCATACAGCCAAAAAATCTGAAACAGAGTAGACTCTTATAAATGTTTTTAGAAATAAATGGAAAATTATTGATGAACCAATAATATCAATAACTATGACTATTTACTGTGATTCTATTATATGCTCAATACTATGCATCATGTCTATATTAGTTTTCTGGCATTGCTGTAACACAATGCCACAGACTGGGTGGCTTAAACAACAGGAATTTATTTTTTCATAGTTCTGGAGTCTGGAAGTTAAAGATCAAGATACCAGCAGGTTTGAGTTCTTCTGCCACCTCTCTTATTGGCTTCAAGTAGCTACCTTCTCATTGTGTCCTGACGTGGCCTTTCTTCTCTGTGCATGTCTGTGTCCAAATCTTCTCTTCTGGTGAGGATACTAGTCATATTGGATTAGGATCTATCCTAAGGTGATAATTGAAAGACCTTATCTTCATCTACATTCTGAAGTACTGGGGGTTAGGATTCTAACATATGAATTTGGAGTGGGGAACACAATTCAGCCCAGAACAGTGTCCTAGGTTATACTCTAAACTCCCATTGTCAGGAGATAGTATACTAGATAATTCAGTGTAAGAGAAAATTCCCAACCACTTTATTTATCTTGGGGTTTGGTTTGTCCTATTTCATTCAAAATAAGCCCATTCATATATAGTCTAAATAGAGGTTGTTAGTTAGGTTAAACATATAATATATGTTTCTTAAAACACCAGATAGTTCATATTGCCTAGTTCTTGCTCATTTCACCTTGAATTCTCTAGGTACAGGCTTGTTAAAATGAATGATCCTGGGTCAATATGCACAAATGGTTTCTCTAAGATCTGGGTGTTATAAAATCATTATTGAGGGTATCCCACAGATGATGGTCCCAGGTGCTCCCTAAGCATTGGCTCCCTGCACAATTGTCTAAGGACAGCCAAGTATTGCTCTTGGTGTTCACACATGTTAAGGAAAGAATTGTGTCAATTACTTGAGTAATTATACCTCAAATGAGCCCTTCTTTTGCTTATCTATTTCAAGAAAATATTTCAAGGCAGGATCTTTATATAAGATAACTGCAAACTGTACCTATCCACTTTGCTTAGGGTATATTCATGTTCTCTGTATCAGTGATCCTCAATGTTACCCCTGCCTCCAGCCCAGGGAACATTTGGCAGTATCTGGAGACATTTTTGATTGTCACAACTTGAGGGTACTACTGGAAACTAACATATAGAGACTAGGGGTGCTGGAAAACACCCTACATTTCACAGCATAGCCCCAACTATAGCAACATATCTTCTAGTCTTAAAATGTCAATACCATGAAGGTTAAGAAACTGAACAATGTCTATGTCTATGATAATTATACCCAGAGATTTATGTGGGAGAATTATGGGCAATAAATAGGGTTAATTTCCCTTTTGATTGTTTTTATTGAAATTATAAAATAAAACTGCTCATGGAAAAAGTAAAGGAAAAGAAATCATACTTAGAGTAGCATACAACTCACTAAATTGGACTAGGTCAGGGACTCATAATTCAGATAGGAAATCCCCACCCACAAAAATTACAATTATGATTTTGTCCTTAATAGCTAAACCATGCATCTGACATTCTAGCACCATACCACCAATATGAACCACTTCCTTGGTCAAACTTTGGTCAGATTTAAGTATTTCAGCTCTACACCTCATTCATGTTATGTATCTGAATTCTCTGTCTTCAAAAATCTCAATCTTGCAAATCTTTCCAAGAAAATTAACATATTGAAGCAGAACAGTACCTAAGGTGACCACATCATTTAAAATCACAGAGTCAAATGGAAAGTCCGAAAGTTTTTCTTGCTGAGACTAAGTTTTCCTTCATGAAATGAGGAACTGATTGTTTTACCCATTGACTATCTTTCCTACCATGGGAAATGTAGCTGCATATTCTGAGAAACCTAATAGTCCTTAGATGAGGTGTATGGCTGTGCAGCATTGCAGAAACCCTAGTCATCCAGAAATGTGCTTCTGACTCCTGCCTCACATCTCTGTGAAAGCAACCCCTTGGTACAAGGGAAATAGTAAGTTTTATTCTTTCCCCCAGGTTTTCCACATTTGTCAGAAAATAAGGATTTTCAGATAGGCTTTTTCCAACATAGTTGTAAATAGGTATGTTTATTTTCAGTTTTAATTTTCTTTTTGATTAATTTTATTGGCATATTATAATTATGCATAATATTAATATTCATTGGATATATTTATACATGCACATAACATAATTTGGTCAATTTTGCTTCCCACTACCTCCCTTTTCCTTCTCTTCCTCCCTTTCCCTGATCTCGCCAGTTGATTCTTTTGATGAAGGAATATTGAGAGCATAGAACTAACTTCAAACTACTGTCCATGGGCCAAAACTGGCTTGCCATTTGTTTTTGTAAATAAGGTTTCATCGGAACACAGTCATCTCTATTCTTTTACTATTGTCTATCACTTTCATCATGCTATAATGGCAAAGAGGAGTACCTGCACGTGCCCAGCAAAGCCAAGATATTTATTGTATGGCCCTTTGTCTGGTATAGACAGAGTTTGTTGGCTCTGCTTTAGTCAAGGGTAAAGTGGCAAGGCAGATATGGGAAAAACAGATGGTTCTCTGCTTAGAACTGCAACACAGCACTTGCTCCAAAGCAAACAGAGCCACTTATTTAATTTCCCTGGAAGTCAAGCAATTTCAATGGATCAATTTGCTCCTTCAATTAATCAAGGTTTATTGAATCCAAAAACGCATTTAGAAATATTTTTAAATAGGAAGACCCTTGCTGTTTAGGGAAATTTCCAAACACATATAAGTCAATTGAGGCAAAATTTTGTGCTAAACTGTATGTTACTGACTAGAAAATCAGACATTTAAAGGAGAGATAAGTTCAGATAGGATTAGTCTGGGTAGCGGGAGCTAAGGAAGGTGCCAGGGTTAAATGTGAGATTATGCTAGGCGTGGAAGAAGTAGTAAACATATATCAATTGCTTGACTGATTGATTGACTAATTTATTGGCTGATACATGCCAGGAGAGCTTGCATCTTGATAAGCAATGGGAAATAAGGTTGAATGCTGAATTCGTTGTCTATGGCTGCATAACAAATTACCTCCAAACAGTGTTATAAAACAGCAAATATTTAGCTGGGTTCAGTGGTGGATGCCTGTAATCCCAGTACTTAGGAGTCAGAGACAGAAGAATTGCAGGTTTGAGGCTAGAGCACAGTAACTTAGCAGGACCCTGTTTCAAAATAAAATAACAACAACAACAACAACAAAATAGGGCTGCTAGTGTAGCTTTGAGATAGAAAACTGGGTTTGATCCCTAGTACAACACACATAAAAAATATGTTAGTATCTCACATTTTCTGGGGGTCCCAAATGTTGGAATCACATGATACCAGTGGTTTCAGTTCAGGGTTTCTCTTAAGAGTAAAGTTATGATATAGGCAGATGTTCAGTCAGATGAGACTGGGGCTGGAGGATCACTTTCCAAGATGGCTTGGTCCTGACTGGAGGCTGGAAGCCTCAGTTTCTTGCTGCCCATAATCAAGAGAGTTCTGTCCCTCAACACGAGGACCTCTTCACAGGTTGCTTATGTATCTATGGCATGGCAAATGGCTTCCTGCAGGGAAAGTGTTGTCATTTGGATCTCAAATTTCCTCCAAAGATTCATGTGCTGGAGTCTTGGTCTCCAGTGTAGCAGTGACCAGAAAGGTTTGGGAGGTGATTGGATCATGAGGGCTGTGATCTCGTCAATGGGTTCATCCATTTAGGGATTTGAAGCTTAGTAGTTTTGCAGGGAGAGGCTTTGTCATAAGAGCAAGCTCCACTCTCTGCTTCCCAGCCAACAGGAGAGGAAGCAGCTTTGCTACACCATTCCCTCCCTATGATGAGGTTCTGCCTCATTCCAGCCCTGGAAACAATGAAGCCAAGTGACTGGGGACTGAAAACTCTGCAACCATGAGCTAAAATAATCCTTTCCTCCTTTTAAGTTGTTTTTCTCAGGTATTTTGTCACAACAAGAGAAAGCTGACTAAAACAGCAAGGGACCAAGGGAGGGAGAGAGAACAAAGAGAAAGTTACAATGCCTTTTATGACCTGAGATAGATCTATCATCATTTCTATCATTTTTTATTTGTTAAAAGTGAGACAAGAATTCTCTGCCAACCCATGTGCCAGGGGATGGGAATTGGGCTTTAACATTTAAATGAACAGATGTTGAAGAATGTTTTGGCATTTTTTAAACCACTATAGATACTAATAGTAGGTATGAGTCAAAGTAAGAATCTGGGACTATGATAAAGAATTGATATTTTCTCCAGGTTCAAGACATGTGGTTTGCATCCACCTGTAAAACTCAAAACCTTTTCTCATCATTAATCACCTGTTATCTCACTTGTGGGATTTTTCAATTGTCCTTGTCACAAACCAGCAGGAGAATATTTTTTCTTGATTTACACAGGATAAAGTCGATCTTTCAGGATCCTCTCTGGATGCCCTTTCTCTTTTACCAGAATAAAATATGTGGGTATGGGAGGGAGTGCAATATGTATCTTTTTCCATTTCTTTGCTCCAGTGAGTATATTTCCAAACCAATGCAAAAAAATTCAGAATTTTAATGACAAAATACTATAAAGAAAGAAAACCCTAAGGCTTTGGAGTCATTTGCAACAAGAAGTGTGAAATCATTTTCCATAGATATTTAATAATAGATCTTATGTGTAAATAAGATAGTTACTCTAATTTTATTTGTGGTAATACCTTAGTATTCACATACATTTGTATGTATATAAATGTATGTATGATACAGTTGTATAATTATTATTATATACAGTATTTTTAAATTTTTTATTCACATGTGATTAATATTATAAGCTTCTAGCGATAAATTAGGGGTATGGGTTAATTTATTTATTTTATAGTTATGTGTGTGCGTGTGTGTGTGTGTGTGTGTGTGTGTGTGTGTGTGTGTGTGTGTGATATGATACTGGGGACTGAACATTGAATCCAGAGCATTCTCCCTTTAAGCTACATCCCCATCCCCTTTTTAAATTTTGTTTTGAAAAAAGGTCTCACTAGGTTGCTGAAAGTCTTGCTGGTTTCCTAAAAGTTTGCTACATTTCTGAGGTTGGCCATGAACCTGCAATCCTCCTGTCTCGGCCTCCCAAGTAGTGGGATTATAGATGTGTACCAATAGTATGTGTCTCAATAGTATGGGTTAATTTATTACCATATTTACAGATGATTTTAGCAGTAGCATCAGCTAATTTAATCAACCATTTCTAAAACCAGTTTTACCTGCCCCCACCTCTGGTTTTCATCATAAAGTACCTCCTCACTATCCTTTTGGTAAAACAATACCTCAGTTTTATTTTGAGAAACCACCCCTGTCAGATACCCCAAGACTTCCCTGGAGTTGATACCATTCTTAATGCACAAGCGTGGTCTCTGTGGCCCTAAGTCAATCTGAACATATGATGCTCTGGCCACAGTTAGGAACGACCAGAAGACCTTATTCAGGACACTGAGCCAGGACCTGGGCCTTTTTCAATGACTGTGGGGAAAATGCTCAACTCCTTTCCTTGGAAGCTGTTTTGCTGTCACAGGGAGCATCTTACTTTCACATAGTGGATAAAGATGAAATTGATATTCGAGGAAAGAAGAGCAGGAAGGAATGGAGCAAACTCGTAACATCATATGACACAAGCCTCTGCATGGAGAGGTACCCAAAACCAGGGTTACATTTTCTACAACTCAAAATGCAAAATATCCTAATTGATAAGAAATTTACTTCTCATTCACTGTACTATTTCTCAAGTAAATATTATTATAGTTGAGGTGTCTTATTTTCCTGTGAGCTTGGGATGAGTGAGTATTTTTTTTATTTTTTTATTTTTTTTTAGCATTAAGTCTCCCTGTGGGGCATGTCATTTGAGGCTTCTGTTTGTCATGCTTATGGTGCAGACAAAAACACTCACTAAATTCAATCTTTAAATTAAGCTGTAACCAAGCTTGTATATTCATTAGAGGAGAAAAATTCTCCTCGAAGAAGTTCAAATTGTTTATTGATTTTCATTTCTGTGTTCAAAGGAAGCCTGAGTAAGTCTGTCTCAGCACAGTCCCTACGGGGCTAAACAGCCAACAAGTGTACCACATTTAAACCCAACTGAGCCGCTACCAACCACAATGGGAGGATTCCCCTAAAACTGTATTAATAAATAGTAAGAAGATGAGATTTCCAGTTCAATAAAACTGATTCTTAATAAGGAAAAACAAACTTGCCACAGCTGGCAATACATGGCAATTTGGGGGAAAGCTTGAAGAAAAAAAAAAATGTAAAGAGAAGTAGAAAGTACATTAAAGTAGATCCCTTTTGTGTGTGGCTGAGGGTAGCAAGAGAAGTCTTTAAAAATCACTTCTCCCTTAACTTTAATAATTTAATTATATAGGTGGTAATTCCATATCCTAATCATTGGGAGGGTGTCCAGCATTCATGAAGATGCATGAATATGGCTATTAAGCTACTTAATGATCATGGGTATCCACATGCATCCCTTCTCAGTCATCTCCTAAAGAGGGAGATACCCGTTTACAAAATTGACTATAAATATTAATATTTTATGTGTCTTGGAACAAAGTCTAAAAATTGGCTTTTAAAAATGGATGTGAAAATTGCTGACTTTATAGTCTTTGTTTTTGTTGTGCTGGCTATTGAACCAAGTGGTGCTTTATTACTGAGCTACATCTTCAGTATTTATTTATTTATTTATTATTTACTTAGAGACAGGGTCTCCCTAAGTTGCCAAGGCTTGCTTTGAACTCAGAATCTTCCTGCCTTGGCCTCCTGAGTCACTAGGATTACATGTCTGTGTCATCTTGCCCAGCTTTTTTATATTCAATTATATGAACTCGAATTTCACCTCTGCTATATGAAACAGGACAGAAAACTCCTTGCCTATTGTGCCTCTCGAAGATTTAGTGTTTAGCCTCAGTTCTACCAATGCTGTCTACGGGCCTGGAGAAAACTACTTCATCTCTGTGTTTAACAGTTTCCTCATCTGTAAACTGGGGATAAAAGCATTTGTTATGCCGCAATGGGATGTTTGAGGATGAAACAATGTTGGCAATAATACTTTTGCAAAACTTTAAACACACAAAATTATCAAGCTCAGTAACAGAATGACACTCTATGGAGGTCAGATCTCTAGAAGAGAAATTGTTCAGACTGGGTAGAAGCATTCTCTAATACAAATGGTGTCAGCTCTCAAAGCCAGTCAGTATCTTTCATAAAAACAATAGTGTTACAGGGAAAACCTCAAGTAAAAAACTGAGTCCCTTCTCATTACACCAGCAAGCAGAAGGAGTTCTGGGAAAGCTACCTGAGAAGTCCAAGTCGATGCGTTTTTCAGACACCCTGCATACTATAGCACTAGATTCTATCTGGGCAGTTGAGAAAAGATATTATGTAATTATATAGTATAAAAATACTAGCATTCAAATGAATAATAGATCAACCAGATGTTCTATCTATATAAAAACATATTGTCAATGTCCTTTGTTTCATGGACGTTCTGGATCTTCTCTTCCCCTTAAACAGCTCTCACACCAGACCTCTTAAGCTCAAATTCTCCATTGTCAAAGTATTCTAGACTCTCCTTGAGCCCTCTCACTGCTTCTTTTCTTCTACCCCATAGAAAGACCAGTCCTTTGGGCCCATAAATATTTTCCAGTCTGTCCAAGACCTCCTGGCTTCAAACACTTTTCTACTGAGCTTGGCCATATAATTGATCACTTGGTCTACTTTCATACCAGTGCTTACCACCAAAGCTCTTTAGGATCTATTCACAAGTCCTCCAGCCTCAGCACCAGGCCCTGCTTGACCCTACCTCTTTGCAGAACAAGTGTCAATGCACAGCTTCCTGCAAATATTGCACAGGCTACTCTATGTTCTTGGGAAGATTTGGCTCAGGGTTCCTCTTGACTAGGATTCATTCCTTGACACTTCCTCCCAGGCCTTTCCTAGAGTGAACCAGGAGCTCTGTCCTACACACTAATCCCATGGTCATCATGATACTGACCACATGCAAGTGACAAAGATTCGCTGACATTCTTAGTTTTCCCAGCAAACTACAAGCCTGCCTGAAAGACAGACTTTATTTCTTCAATTCTTGACTCCTGTCAAAATTGTGAGACTATTAAGACTCTCAACAAATAAGCACATGATGTACTTTCACAAACATATCAAAATCACTTAACTGAACCAGAGAAGGAGGGAGGTCCAGGGAGTGGGGCACGAATTGGGGAAGGGTTAAATGAGAAATGTGTGCATGTATGCCTTTACCAGCTTGTACCTAACAAAGATGCATGATTACAATGCACCAATTAAAAAATAAATTAAAAAAAATATTTCTTGAAATGAAATAAACTAAACTTCTGCTTTATTTCCATGCTCAATTTTTTTTAATCTGTAGCAATTAAACAACCAGGCTTCTTTATTCTTGTACCACAAGTAAAACACAGAACCATTATCCTTTTAGATAGCAACTACATGAGACCTGGGATATACCCCAAGTCCCAAACAATGAAGCACATATTAGATATTAAAATATTTATGGAATCTCAATGTTTCATCTAAATGTATGCTTTTCCAATATTATGTGGCCTCAACACATATTGAAAATTTTTTTCTCATACTAGGACATAATTTCTTCTTATCTTCATTGGAGATTATTCCAAAACACTCTTGGTCTCTTCAAGCTTTTATAAACATCTCCAGCTGATGACCCAGCTTTCTACTTCCTTGTATAAAAAGGAACTATGAAGTGTATACTTCTCCAACCCCCCTCACCATGATGTTCTAGGGGCTCTTTATCTATACTAAAAATATTTCTCATAAATATGCTAAACACCAACATTTTTATCAACTTGACTATTGACTAACACTAAGACTATAACTGCACTTTCAAATAAGCACAGGTAATATGTGTTAAAAATTTCTATTTCATTATGACTGATAACTCTTTGCTTTATTAAATCATACACACATGTTATATGTCACCATTGTTAGAAATAAATAATTCATATAGCCTGCACACATGATTGTCTGATAATGTGACTCACCTATAGAAAAACCTCTAAGAGAAGAGGCATAGAAATTTCTAACCATTTAGCACTCTTCTCACTAAAGATAAGCAGCAACTTCTATGGGGGTTTGGGGTCCTAGAAACATTTAATGGTAGTTCAAGATAATTGTAGAACTCAGAAACAGTAACCTAGGTAAACATTCCTGGCATACCTGTTTACTCAGGAAACATTCAGATAAAAATGAAAAGGGTAAATATGCATTTGATCTTTTATCTACATTTAATCTATGTAAATCACAAGTCCAAGTGTTTTATAGTTTCTAGGCATTTGGCTTTAATGGACTCCTTTCTATACATACACCATGCTTTTAACTCAAGAATAATTCTTATCATAGCTTTCAGAAAAACTATAAATGAATTTAGGTAAGCCATTTTAACAAATCCCTCAAAACATCAGGCAAACTTCCCTGGTGTTAAGATTTCTTTGCACCAAATATTACTTGAAGTGTGGGAATAAGAGTTAAAAGTCTCTGGCTGTAAAGGCAGATTTCGTTGCAATATGGTTTGTCGCAATGTAATTGAACCTGTATATCAGCTATAATTAAAACAAATTAAGAAACATGACCTATCAAAGTACAGAGCTTCATTTATTGCTTAAAAACACAGAAGATTTATTTATGACTTAAAAATTTGAAGTTCATTTTTAAAGTATTGAGTTTAAAAACAAAGGGTTTAGAACCAATTAAATTAATACCATTGATTTGAAACTAAATAAAGGCTATTTTATTATCATTATTTTTGAACCCTCTATGTCAACTCAATACATGTCTATTAATTAAGTTAATTGTTTTTACTGAAGAAAAATAGACTTTTACATTAATGTCATCATTTATTTCAATCCCTGAATAAGATTTCTCTTCCTATACTTTGAACATGTTCTACTGGTTTGCCAACTATTTGTCTAAATTGCAAACAAACTGATTTTGTCACAAGGACCATATAATATGCTCAAGGTCTAGAAGACTCTCAGAATAAATGGGAAAATTGCAAAAATCAGATGTGATTTACATTGACAAATACCTTCTTCCTAAACTAGACCATACTTACCACTAGAAAAGAATATTGGGTAGAATATTTAAGAGAAAGAAAATGAACTAGCAATAGTTTTCTGGAAGGAGAAATAATGTGCATACAGGGGTAGAAGCAAGAAAGGGAGAAATGACTAGAAAACATGTTTGCCTCGAGGTAACACACCTTGCATAATCTTTCATGGGAGAAAAGCAGATTTTTACTTGTAAAAGCCTATTGGTAAAACCCACAAATTTTACATCATAATCCTTCCACAAATATCATTTCCTGTCAGAAATATCAGCTCAGAAAGCCTGGTGGGTGAATATTTGTATTTCACCATTCATTCATGTGTCCTGCTAAAGAAAAATTCTTCTGACTATGTTTCCAAAGTGATTGTGACTGGTCTGGTTTATAGTGACACCTTATTGATCCAAGTCATTGAGAATCTGCCAGAGATTGTGTTGTCATTTGTTTATAATACAGTGGATGAGATTTGGCTTTCCTGCTCCATGATACCCAAGCACTGAATTAAGGTATATTCACATATGACTTGAGTGCTTCCAAATAACTCACAGGTAACTGACATCTAGCCATATGGTCAAAGAAAGACAAAATAGATTTCAGAGAAGTTTTGGTCTATACTACACTGAATGTGTGTGAGCCACTGTGCATGATCAGAAAATGCAAGGCTAGTTCCTGAAGGAACTCACAGTGCATCAGGAAAACAGACAAAGATACAGGTCATTACAAAACAGTATAATAGTGCAGTGGTAAGATGTATTTTGATAACCCATATAGTACTGGGCCTCCTATTGCAGTTGTCAGCATAGAAGGCTTAGGCCTTTTCGCATGTCTGACTTTAAAAGGCAGCCTTTAAAGCAGTTTCAACAACTTGACTCAAACATCTTGGCCAAGATTTTTATGGCCATGTTAGTTGTAGTTTTATATCTATGGAGCATATTGGATCACAGGAAACCCAAGATTCAATGGTTTAAAACTGGCTTGATTTTTATATGACTAAGAAAACAAATTCATTCCAATTCAATGCTCTGCACTGTTCACAAACTGTCCCCATCCTTCCTTGGTATGCACACTGGTAACAGACCATTTGATACAAAGTAATTTGAACTTCAATTTCATTTGGGTGCAATCTTAGAGTTTATGAGAAAAAGGTTCTTTCCAGAGTCCCTATTAGAATAGTTCTTACAAAATAGGCTCCTTTTGATCCTTTGTTGGGTGACTTGAATTTACTACTGCCTTATGCATGTTGTCTGGTGTGCCATGGGTGAGTCCCTGTGTAAACACCTGCCAATAAAGCTGCAGCTTCCACCTCCGGCCCTTATCCTGTGGATATAGGACATTTAGTGGACACTATTTCAAAATAATTTTTCTAGTTTCTTAAGATTCCTGCTCTGGACCTAAGCACATTTGTTTGGAGACCTGGCTCCCTTCCCAGTTTCTGCTTCATTCTTCTCACTCAGAAAGTACACCTTACTTACATGTCAAGGATCATCCTTGAGCATCTATTCCAATCCAACAAAACTCCCTAGCACAATGATTATAGAGCCACACTCTTCAGAGATTCTTGATGCAAACCTTTCACCAGTGACCCTGTAAAGGACCTGTGTTTGCTATTATATTTTGGCGGTGGCGGCCACCTCAATTTAGACTCCCCCGTCTGGGTCCACTATGTCCACATTAGTATGCGCTTACTTTTTTTTTCATTTTACTTTGTTGTTGTTATTGTTACTGGAGGTTAAACCCAGGGGCATTCTACCTCTGAGCCATACCTCCAGCCCTTTTTATTTTTTTTTCTTACCATTTTTTAAAGTTATTGGTGCATTGTAATCATACATCTTGATTTGGTACAGGATGGTAGAAGCATACATGCACACAGCGCTCATTTAGCTTTTCCCCAATTCCCACCCCATTCCCTCCCCCTTCCCTCCTTCTGTTCAGCATAGTGATTGACTTTGATATGTTTTTGAATATACATCATGTGCATTAGGGTGTTTCCCCGTTACCCCTCCCATCTCCCTCAGTTAGGTCACTTTTACTCATCTAAGATTTCTCCTTCTTTGTCTGGAGTCCCTCCTATGTCCCATTTTCTCTCTAGCTTCTGCATATTAGGGAGAGCATATGATTTTTTTACTTTTTGTGACTGACTAATCTCACTTAGCATAATGTTCTCTAATTCCATCCATTTCCCTGTAAATGACATAATTTTGTTCTTTATGGCTGAGTAGAATTCCATTGTGTACATATCCCATAACTTTGTAATCCATTCATTTGCTGATGGGCATCTTGGTTGGTTTCACAGTTTGGCAATTGTGAATTGTGCAGTAAACACAGATATGCATGCATTAATCTGGTAGTTTTGTTTCCATTCTTTTGGGTGGATACCCAGAAGTGTTACTGCTGGATCATATGGTAGGTTCATTCCCATTTTTCTGAGGATCCTCCGTACTATTTTCCAAAGTAGTTACACTAATTTGCAATCCCATCAACAATGTATTAGGGTTCCCACTTCGCCACACCCTTGCCAGAATTGGTTGTTTTTGTTTTTAATGATTGCCATTCTAATTGGGATTAGGTGAAATTTCAGGGTAGTTTTGTTTTTTTAGCTGTGAGTTTCTTGAGTTCTCTGTATATTCTAGATATTAGTCTACTGTCTTAGAATTCATTTCTAGGTCTTCAAGGGTTATGATGAAAGCATAATAGGAATCCAAAATGAAATACTGAAGCACAGCTTGGGTTTCTGTAACACGATAGCAGCAGACAGTCCTGATGGGTATGTAATAAATAAAAACAAGAGTGGCGTACGATACAGTGATCAGGTAACACTGAGGGATGATGAACTGGGGAACATCTTCAATAATGATTTCAGAAAAATTGCTAACATATAATAAAGGACTTATTTTATGGTAAAGAGCATTGTATGAGGTAATGTACATATAATATAGGACCAAACTTTTTTGGCCCAGTTGCTTGATATTCTGTTGTCATTTAGTACAGTCAAATCTACTGGAGCATTGCAAGTCCCTCTTAGGCAAATTGGTAAAATCATATCTTGAGAATTTTTTTACTTCCTTCATAATATTGATGTTAGGTAACTAGTATATTTTTTCTTTTATAAAAAAATCATCCTACCCCCCCCCCAAAAAAAAAAGTCCTCACCAGATGTGGTGGTGCACCTGTAATTCCAGTAGTTGGAAGCTGAGATAGGAGGTTTGTAGGTCCAAGGGCAGCCTCAGCATTTATCGAGACCCTCAGCAACTTAGCTAGGCCCTATTTAAAAAAAAAATTAGAAGGGATGGAGGTATAGGTGTAGCTCAGAGGTGGAATTACCCTGGACTCAATTATTCTTGGTTACCCCCGCAAAAAAAAAAAAAGAAACCAACATTTCATAACTTCATTTCATATCTTCATTACAACCAAAGGGCGAAGGTCTGATAATGAATGCTCTCACAGGAATTCATATTTTGAGGGATAAGTGCATGGTTACTGAATTTTATTTACTTATTTATTTATTTTTGGTGGCACTGGGGATTGAACTCAGGGGCATTCTGCCTCTCAATTCCACCCCCAGCCTGATTTTTCATTCTTTATTTAGAAATAGGGTCTCACTAAGTTGCAGAGGGTCTCACAAATTGCTGAGGCTGGCCATGAACCAGTAATCCTCCTGTCTCAGCTTCCCAAGAACTGAGATTACAAGTGTGTGCCACCACACCTGGATTTTTTGGTTCCTGAATTTCTGAGCATCAGCTATCAATGAGGTAAGAAAGATTTTTAGGAAGCCATCGCATCTTTCTGCTGCCCAGAATCCACATCCATAGATAGGCTCCTACTGTGGACTAGCTCCTATACCTCTGAGAAACCATCCAGAAATATCTTTTTCAGGCAGGAAGGCCACTATATCTGAAAAGTGTGGATATAGATGATAAGCTTTGATCCAGGAAGCTATCCAACCTAGGAAAGCCAGAGAATTGAAAGAGCAATGGAAAGCCCAGGCAGGACTAAGGAGGGCAGGAAGGCAGATGGAGTCAGGAAAGTCTCTGGTATCAAGTTCTCAGATCCCAAAATGAAACTGAAAGATAGGACTGAGATCAGGATGAAGGCAGATACCCAATTATTTAGTCAGGGCCAAATTTGGCATCAAGACTAATAACATCAATTTTAGATACTATCTTTTTTATCTTTAAGCCAGCCAAACATACCCATCCAGTGATGAAACAATAGTCAGAGAGCTAGCTCAACCCCAGCTCTTCTTGGCATTCACATCCCCAGGTTCTGTCTCTTGTGTGGATAACTTATTGTGATCTTGTCTGATCTTGTCTTCTTCCTCTAATCTCAATTCCCTATCCCAGGCTGGGAGTCCCATATTGTCTGGCTTTACTTTTTTTTGTGGCACTGGGGATTGATCCCAGGGGCATTCTACCTCCGAACTATACCCCCAGCCCTATTTTTTAATTCTTTATTTTGAAACAGGATCTTGTGGAGGGTCTCACTAAGTAGCTGAGGCTGGCTGTGAACTCAGATCCTCTGGTCTCGGCCTCCCAAGTACTGGGATTACAGGTGTGTACTTCTTGATCATCTTGGATACTTCCTGCTTGGCCAGCCCATCATAAACCAACCCCAAGATCTGGAACCCTATCTGAATTTTCTACTTCTTTTTCCTTTTTTTGAACTGGGGGTTGAACCTAGAGTCATTCTACCTCTGAACTATAACCCCAGATTTTTTATTCAACTTTTATTTCAAAACATAGTATTGTTAAGCTGCTGAGATTGGCCTCAAACCTATCATACTTCTGTCTCAGTCCCCCAAGTACTGGGATTACAGGCATGTGCTATTATGACTGGCTTGACTTTTCTACTTTTAGAAAAAGAACAGTGAGACATCAGGATTGTCCCAAGAGCCAAAGATAGGACCAAACTTACAAGTGAAGGAATCAAATAAACCACACTTTAGGGAAAGGATATGAACAGTCTACCAATTGTTAAACACACCTTTAAGTATAAATGGCTTCTCAGACAATACCCGATGTCCTTAATATGCAAGGATAACATTTTGGAAGGACTTCCAAACATGGATTTATTCTGTATACTTTTATCACATCATAAAAAGCCATAACTGCTCTATTAGCTTGGTAGTGTAATCCTTCTCTTTCCAGCCCTGCGTGAGGATTTTCCTCTGTGTGCTACCATTGCACTTGTTCTCAATTTTATGGCCTCTGAGCTCTCAGGTTGAACCTGCCTATAATCACTGAATTGAATATATATATATATATATATATATATATATATATATATATATATATGACATTGAATGTATATACGACATTCATATATTTTCTAGAACAAACTCAACATGATTAACCATATTGCACAACTAATTCAGACAATAAAGCAGGATTTTAAAAACCTTTACTTTTGAATTTTTGTTTTTAAAGTATGTGGTTAGAAGCTATCTAGTCAGGTGTGGTGCAGGCCTGTAATCACAGTACTTGGGAGACTGAGAAAGAGGATGGCAATTTAGAGGCTAGCCTCAGCAACTTAGTGACACTCTCAGCAAGTTAGCAAGATCCTATTTCAAAACAAAATAGACTGGGGTGTAGCTCAGAGGTAGAAAGTCCCTGGGTTCATTCACCAGTACAAAAAAAAAAACTATATAATTTTGAGTTTCAGATGCTTTTCATAATATCCAGGAGCATGCTCTAATTTCCATGTCAATGGAGAAAATCTTAAAAAAGGAAACAATGGATTTAAGAGCTGCTCCTAAAGAAGACCTCTTATCTCTCACTGGTAAGTCAGCTCACATTTGTGTATTTCCATTAGTGGGAAATATTTCCACTTCTTCTCATCTGAAGAGCTGTTTTATAGTGTGTCATTGGCAAGTAGACTTGCTGTAGAGCATTCTAATCAGTAAGGTTGAAAGCCTTCCATAAATGGGATGACTGTCACCTATGTTCTTTTTTCCTGTCCCAGGTGGCAATAAAAAAGAACAAATAAAAAGAGAAAACTATAATTGATCTGGTAATTGGGCCATGAAAATATACTATAAAGAACAGAAAGTTAAAGGAAAGCCACCAACTTGGTAGCATTCCAAATAATTTCACAAGCATTCCAAATAAGTCTCCACTTTGCCCTGGCTGACACATCTGAAAATAGGTTGTTTTGTTTGAGTGGTTGTTTGTTTCTTGTTTCACTTTTTAACATTAAAGGAATGCCAGCTACACTTTGAAAAGCAGCAAGATCCACTTCAGGGTTTCCTCACTTCACTAGTGGGATGTGAAGCCGTTTCTGGAAAGGCCATCGCTTTATTCAGAGCCTCATTAATTTGACCCTTCGTCCTCACATCGGGAGAATACAAGGGGACATTTTTTACTACACCTGGCTGAAAATATGATAATCTGACATTTTCCTTGCCTCTCTTGCCTCCAATTCTTTGGGATTTTGTTTTGTCTTACCTAATCCATGATTTAAGGAAACTTATTAACAATTTATTTTGTGATATCACTGTGTAATTATGACACAGTCTAATAAAAAGAGAGCATTCTATGCCCTACATTGTAAAAAAAAATAAATAAAAACAAAGCAAATAAACAAAAAAACACTAATTGAACCATTGATATCATCTCTGTTGAGAAAGAAAAAAAGGCCAAAATATCTAGTAAAAAAGAAAATGTAATGCTTTCATTCAAAGACCTATTGTCTTAGGGACGGGTAATTTCTGGCTCAGTATGTGACTGTCTGGGGAAATTATTTGATCCAGCAGCCCTAACACTGTGGAGTTTTTTGTTTTGTTTTACATTAAAAATGACAAGTATAAGTATACAGCATATAGCTGTAATATTGGGAACTTGAGTATATAGGTGGGCAGAGATAATTATAGCTGATGGTAACATTCATGTACATAACCTCCTCCCACACACAAATGTTGGTGCTAGATAGTAAGATACCACAAAAACAGTGGATAAGGACCACATAGCACAGTGGAAAACTATCTGCTTTCAATAGCTATATGTCTCATGGTGACTACAGATTCTCCAGTTTTTTGCTCTGCTTTCCAGAAGTTATTTAAAAGCCAGGATTGGCTCTGAATATGCTCGGTTGTGATGATGATAGTTATTCACAGTAAGCCCACAAAACCAATCAAACATCTATTGAACACCCCTAATCTCCAAACACAAGTGCCTAGGAAGATAGTGTTGAACAAGAAAATCTCTGAAGTCTATACAGTACTTTGGTGGGGAGGAGAAAGACTCCCCACCTCAAAATAAATACATGCGAACAACCATAAAAGTAATTTGATGTGTTCACATGTATCAAGAAGACAAATTAGGGTAATATGAAAAGAATGATGTGTAGTTGAAGGAGATTGCTTTAGCTAGGTTTTTAGGGAAGGCCCTGGAAGAAGTAAGAGTTGATATTTGAGTTGGACTTGATAATGCAAAAAAAGGTGATATGATGGAATCTGGGGAAAAGTGTTCCAAGCAAGAGACAGACTGAATGCAAAGTCCCTGAGACTGGAACAGAATTAAAATGTTCAAGGTGCGTAAATGAGGACGGTGTGGCTAGAGCAGAATGGGCAAGAGGGATGGAGGCACAAGGCAGGAGATGAAGTTATAGAGGAAAGATGAAGTCAGGCCTTCTAAGGATTGATAGTTACAATGGGGATTGTATTTTATTCTACACATGGTGAAGAGTGTCTTTAGAAGGGCTTTTATCAAAAATAGTGCTGACAGCAAATTTTTCTGAATTTCTCTTTAGTAAACATTCAGTCACTGGAATTACTAGACTCTAATAATCTACAGCAAAACAACTAATTTCTGATGATAGTGGTGGTTTTTCTCCAAGCTTAAAGTGAATGTTGAATTCTTACTCCACGAGTGAGCTACTGGAACTAAATTATATGACAACTTGAAGGACAAGATTATTCTACTCTAAGTGACCAAGGAGAAGAGTAGGACATTTTGTTGGTGACATGTGCTTAGAGCATATTAGTTTTGGGATATTATATTGGTATAACTTAAGTATGATAAAATGAACAAAGTACACTAATCTTTTTATACTCTTATTGGTGATTATAATTATACATCATAGTGAAGATCAGTGTGATATAATCATACATGTACCCAGCACTTGGTGTGTTTTCCTCTGGATCCCATCACACTGCCAAGGCCCCCACCCCATCTCATGCATATTAATGAAATTGGTAGTGATACCTTCATATATGGGTCTAGCATCATTTTAACTGTTTCCTTCATCAGATCTCCTTTTTACCCTCCCCACCTCTCTTCCCTAATCCCCTTCCACTAGTCTACTGGTCTCTCTCCTCTTTTATTTACAGTCCTTTTTGTATCCTATTTTCCACATATGAGAGAAAATATATGACCCATGACTGTCTACAACTGGATAATCTCACTTAGCATAATATTCTCCAGTCAACGTGCACTGATATTATGTATATAGTTCAATTACTTTTTACTTAAGTATGTGCTGTGTAATCACCATTGAAATAAGATACAGAACATATTCAGAATCTTAGAAGGTTATCTCATGCACCTTCCCAGTCAATATC
Source organism: Graphiurus murinus (assembly GCA_004027655.1). Lineage (NCBI taxonomy): Eukaryota > Metazoa > Chordata > Mammalia > Rodentia > Gliridae > Graphiurus > Graphiurus murinus. The sequence goes on along the minus strand of PVLC010007692.1, from coordinate 8,596 downwards.
ATTTCCTTTTATTATAGTAGTCATTTAACTACTTAATTTAATTATTAAAGAAATATGACCTAATTTGACAATGTATTGGGGCCAAAAATACATACATACTTTTTTCTTATAAAACTGGCCTCAAGCTTTTTCATCTACCATATCATGAATATTTGCAGTATACATAGGCCTATTTTACAGAGTTAATTGCTGTATAATATTTTCTTAGATATATCATATTTTATATAATTAATTATAGTAGCTGCACATTAATATTATAATCAATTTTAAGCTATCTTTGAGCAAAATAGACATGTAAGTATTTGTGTTAACATCATAAGGTCATATTTAAAACTCAGAATTCAGTTATTGACTTATACCCATATGCCTAATTGAGTAAATACTTTCTCTTCCTTTTGAATAAAGTCATAAATTCTAATACTGTACCCATGGCCACTGTTTTCTAATAAACAGACTCAGCTTTTTAGTCTGTGAAAACCTGAATACTAGGAAAAAAGGATGTTTTCCCTAGAAATATAGGTATATGTTTGACATAATGCCCAGAAAAATAAGATTGTCTGTTAGATAATGAATATTTATCTATCCAATGGGTTATACATCTATTTGAAAAACAGAATGAGCTTTATACTTTTAGCCATGACATAGTAACTTGTATTGGTTTTGCCCTCCTGCTGAAAAACAACTACATACTTGTATATTTTGTATGAAGCACCTATTTGGGGGCATGAATAACAAGCAGAGTAAGATTATAACCCTTAAGAGATAGAAAGCACATAAGCTGAGCCCCATAGTAGTTCGAGTTTTCTGCCTGCATCATTTTCCTGCCATGTGACGAGAGTCAGAGTCCCAGCAGAGCAGAGGTCTATCCCCACAAGAATTGAATCAGGGTCCTGAAGATGTAGTTGCGTACCCATGTTCCTATCAGCATTATTTACAATAACCACAAGGTAGAAGCAACGTGTGCCCAACAGCAAATGAACAGATAAGCAAAATGTGATATATACATACAGATGAATATTAAAAAGAAGGAAATTCTAATAAATGTTAAAACATGGATGAACCTTGAGAACATTATGCTAAGTGATATCAGCCAGTCACAAAAAGACAAATCACAAACACAGAAAGTCAAATGGTAGTTGCCAGAGGTTGAAGGAGAGGTGAATGGGCAGTTGTTCTTTTTTTTTTTTTTTTGTGGTACTAGGGATTGAACTCAGGGGCATTCTACCTCCAAGCTATACCCCCAGCCCTATTTTTTATTCTTTATTTTGAAACAGGGTCTCACTAAGTTGCGGAGTGCCTCACTAGGTAGCTGAGGCTGGCCGCGAACCCGGATCCTCCGGTCTCAGCCTCCCAAATGCTGGGATTACAAGCGTGCGCCACCACGCCTGGCTGGGCAGTTGTTCTTTAACTAATATTGTTTCAGTTTTGCAAGATGAGAGGACTTCTAAAGATTGACTGCATAGCAATGTGAATGTACTCAACAGTATTGAGTTGCATATTTTAAAATAGCTAAAATGGTAAATTTGATGATATGTGTCTCTACCACTATTTATTTATTTATTTATTTATTTATTTATTTATTTATTTATTTATTTATTGGTGCTGGGGATTGAATCCAGGGGCATTCTACCTTCTAGCTACACCCCAAGACCTATTTTTCATTCTTTATTTAGAAACAGGGTCTCTCTAAGTTGCAGAGAGTCTCACTAAGTAGCTGAGGCTGGCTGCTTAGTGAGGCTTTTTTCTCTTCTTTTCTTTTCTTTGTAATACTAAAGATGGAACCCAGGGGCATTCTACCTCTGAGCTACACTCCGAGCCCTATTTTATTATTTTATTTTGAAATAGGATCTCACTAAGTTGTGGAGGGCCTCACTAAGTTGCTGAGGCTGGTCGCAAACCTGTGATTCTCCTGTCTTAGCTTCCAAAGTACTGGGATTACAAGTGTGTGCCACCACGCCCAGCTTAGCACAGTTTTTAATTGAAAAAATATATATGTAGAATGCAGATAAAAGAATGATTAGAAGAAAAGAAATCTGTAATTAATGAACTAAGCTTCCACAAGACAAAGATAAAAAATAACAAATTAAAGATAAAGTAAGTAGAATGAATTAAAGTAGAAAAAGCAAAAAGGTGAAATAATATAAAAAAGAAAATGTAAAGGTAGGTTCATTAAATTAATAATTCAAGCCGGGCATGGTGGCACATGTTTGTAATCCCAGTACATGGGAGGCTAAGACAGGAGGATCTGGGTTCATGGCCAGACTCAGCTACTTAGTGAGGCTCTCTGTAACTTAGTGAGACTCTGTTTCAAAATAAAGAATTAAAAAAATAGGACTGGGGGATAGCTCAGAGGTAGAATGCCCTTGGGTTCCACCCCCTAGTACTGATGAGGTAGAATAGGAAGAATAAAATTTAGGTAGGAAGGAGACACTGGGAGGAAAAGGAAAAATACAGTTTTTAAAATCTGGAGAGTTTTAAGCTAACTCCACCCTTGGACGTGTCTTAGGAGGTCCCACACCCTAATCCCCAGAAGCCCTGCCCCCACCTGAGATTCAGGGCCAAGGACACCTAAAATTCAGGGCCAAGGTCAGATCCATCTTAAAACCTGAGGAAGAGGAGGATCCAACCTGGAATGCCCACCTATCACCCACCTGTACCTGAAACCTCCTTTTAGCACGCTCTCTCTCTCTCTTTCTCTCTCTCACCCTTGCCTGCGTGGTCCAGAAGATCTCTGCTTACCTGTTTTCCCCAAGTCCCTGAATAAAGACCTGCCTTTTGTTCCTGACTGGCACGTGTTAAAATTCTTTTTATCACAGAGGCCAAGGACCCACGAGTGAGACCGTGTTATCCCACGACAGTACCACACACAAAAATGATAATAATAATAATTCAGTTGGTAAACCCCTAGCAAGACGTATCAAGAAAAAATTCTAATATCAGAAACAAAAGAAATAATATACTTACAGGTCCTAAAGATAGTAAAGTAAAAGAGCCATATTATCAGTAATTTAATGCCAATAAAATCTACAACTTAGGTGAAATGACAAAATTCCTTGCAGTTAGACACAACAAATTTTAAATATACCAATATTTATCAGTGAAATTGAATAAGTGGTAAGGGTCTTTATACAAGATAACTTCAAGCCCAGATTACTTCACTTGTGAATTCTTTCAAGCATATCAGAAATAAATAATATATTCTTATATTAATGCTTTGAGAAAATAGAGAAGGGAATACTTTCCAACACATTTTATGATGTTAGCATAACCCTGACACCAAATTTGGCAAAGACATTACAAGAAGAGAGTCACAAAACTATCTTCATCAAAAATACACATAAAGAGCCGGGCGTGGTGGCGCACACTTGTAATCCCAGCATTAGGGAGGCTGAGACCGGAGGATCCGGGTTCACAGCCAGCCTCAGCTACCTAGTGAGGCACTCCGCAACTTAGTGAGACTCGGGTTCAAAATAAAAAGAATAAAAAATAGGGCTGGGGGTGTAGCTCGGAGGTAGAATGCCCGTGAGTTCAATCCCCAGTACCGCAAAAAAAAAAAAAAAAAAAAAAAATACACATAAAAATATTTAGTGAATTATCAGTAACTTGAATCCAGAATTACATAAAAAGATCCTCATACGCAACCAGAATTTATTCTATTAATACAAAATTGGTTTAATATTTAAAAATCAACCAATGTACTATAGCACATTAACATAAGAGGGGATACTTTATGATCTACATGATCATCTAAATAGATGCAGTTTAATAAAAGCATCTGACAAAATTAAACATGTATTCATGATTTTGTTTTATTTTCATGGGCTTTTATTGGTGTATTATAGTCCCACATCATAATGTAAATCACATTGACAATGACATACATGCACACAGCACTTGGTGAGCCCTCCCTGCTCCATTTCCCTCCCTCCCAATACAGAGTGCCGAGGTGGATGTTGGTATATTCACATATATACACATAGTCAATGGTAGTATTTCCATTAATGAATCTCAGTCTTCCTCCTCCCCTACCCTTAGATCTCCTCCCCGGCCCTACTGAGTTTTCTCTTCCATTATCTGGAGTCCCTCTTTTATCCCAATTACTCCCTATCTTGTGCATACTAGAGAAAACATATGACCCTTCACTTTCTGTGATTGGCTAATCCCATTTAACATAATGTTCTCCAGGTTCTTCCATTTTCTTGCAAATGACATAATTTTGTTCTTCTTTATTGCTAAGTAGAATTCCATTGTGTGTATTTCCCATAATTTTGTAATCCATTCATCTGTTGATGGATACCTAGGTTGGTTCCATAATTTGGCTATTGTGAATTGTGTTTCTATGAACATGGATATGCATATATTACTGTAGTTTTCTGGTTTCAACCTCTTTGGAAAGATACTCAAGAGTGGTATAGCTGGATCATATGGTGGATCCATTTCCAGTTTTCTAAGGAATGTCCACACTGATCTCCATAGTGGCTGAACTAGTTTGCAATTCCACCAACAGTGCAGAAGAGTTCCTATTTCCCCACATCCTCACTAACATTTATTGTTATTTGACTTCTTGATGATTGCCATTCTGATTGGGATTAGATGGAATCTCAGTGTAGTTTTTATTTGCACCTCCCTAATTGCTAACTAATGTATTTTTTGGCAAAACCCTGAGGAATCTAAGAAAAGAAAGGAATTTTCTCATTCTGATAAAAGACATCTATGAAAAACATCCAGCCAAGAACATGTAGTGGTAAAAGATTAAACACTGTGTCTATAAAAACAGAAGCAAGAAAGTTTTAACTACTTCCCACGATTGTATTGCATTATATCACAAAAATATAATGCAATAAACAAGAAAACAATAAAGGAAACATAGACCAAAAAGGACGAAGCAAAAGTATTCATTTGCAGAAAATATGATTATGTATGTAGAAAGTCGTAATAATCTGCAAAAAAGAAAAAACCACTTTATTACACTGTTACTGAATTGAGCAACATTGTAGTGTGCAGGATCAATATATAAAAATCAATGTTATTTTTATATACTAACAAGTAACAATTAGAAAATGAAAATTTAAAGCCTTAAATTTATAATAGTATCAGAAAACATAAAGAATTCAGAAATAATTTTTAAAAGATGTGTAATACCTCTTCATTAAAGTTATAAAACCTAATTGAGAAAGATTAAAAGGGGCTTTAATAAATGAAGACATAGAAAATGTCTATAACTTGGAAAATTCAATATTGTTAAGATATCATTTCTAGAACTGGGTATGGTGGGACATGCCTGTAATCCCAGTACTTGGGAGGGTGAGACAAGAGGATCACAGGTTCAAAACCAGCCTCAGCAACTTAGTGAGGCTCTCAGAAACTTGGTGAGGCCCTGTTTTTAAATAAAATAAATAAATAAACTGGGATGGAGATGTAGCTCAGAGGTTCAATCTCTAACACCCCCCGACACACACACAAAACAAAGATATAATATCTTTCCAAATTGATCTATAGATTCAACACAATATTAATAAAAATCCTGATAGGCAGTTTTTCAAGTTTATTCTAAAAGTTAGATGGAAATTTAAAGGGCTTGAAGTGACCAAAATAATCTTAAAAAAAAAATTGGAAAGCTCACTCTACCTAACTTCAAAACTTACCATAAAGCAACAGTAATTATGATAGGTATCACTAACAACTTTAATTGCATGTATAGGAAGGAGAGGATTAGCAGGGTGAGGATAGGAGGGAATCACACTAAGAGATGTTATGTGCATATATGATGTGAATATATCACTATGATGTATAATCATATAGCACCAATAAAATTCTAAAAATAAGGAAGGAAAAAGAAGGAAGGAAGAAAAGAAAGAGAGAAAGAGGTATGGATGCACGTAAGGAAAAATATATCTATATCATTGTCCCATGATAGTTCAAACATATCCCCACATATATTTTCAACAAATATGTGAAGACTATTCAATGTGGAAGGCCAATTTAGTTAGCATGTGATGCTGAAACCATTGGAAAAAGGTGAAGAAATAAATGAATTTCAATATCTGCCTCACACTATACATGGACATTAATTTGAGATGAGTTGTATACCTAACAACTAAAACCTATAATTGTGATGATTTCAAGGGAAAAGAGAATAAAGTTGTTCCCTTGGTGTGGGCTATATTTCTTAGTGAAACTATAAAAAATATTAACTACAAAAAATGATGATAATGTTCTTCATTCAAATTAATAGTTCTGTTCACCAACAGACATATTAGGAAAATTACAAGGCAAAACAAATTGGAAGAAAATATGTATATTATACACAAGTGATAAAAAGCCATGTCTGGAAGGTAAAAATCTCTCAAATCAATTACAAAATGGCAAGTACACAACAAAAATTTATGCCAAATTTTGAACAGACACTTTATAGGAAAAAATCTTATGAATGGCCAATAAATATATTAAAAGTTGACTGGAATCACACTATTTGGGAATTCCAAAATAAAAATGACCTATCACTTCACACCCAAAGGAATAGCTGGAATTAGAAAGATGGAAAGCACCAAAAGTTGCTTAGGGTGTGAAAAACCAGAACCAATTATACAATTACTTCAGAAAACTAATGATTTCTTATAAAATAGAGGTTTACTTACCTACTTCATCACCTAGAATCAAGAATAAATGAAAAAAAGGACAAATGAAAAGATCTGTCCATAAAAAATGCTTTTACAAGAATATATATAGTGGCTTTCTTTTAAAATAGTATACACTGTAAAGAAACCAAATATAAATCAATAGTAGAATGAATAAACAAATTTTATTTATGTGAGTAGTGGAATACTACTTGGCTATAAGAAAGTATAGAGTACTGCTGCACTCAACAACATAGATAAATCTCCCAAATATTATGTTGAGAAAAAGAGGTCAGACATAAAAGTATATATTGTATGGTGATATTTCTCTGAAATTCAAGGATAGGCAAAAGTAATCTGTGGTGGCAGAAATTAAAACAGTGGTTGTTTATCATGGGTAAGAGGTTGGGAGTAGCCTAAGTGGACTTTCTGGGTTGATGGAAACAGTCTATATCTTGACTGAGCTGTTGGTTTTATATCTGCATACATTTGTTACAAGTCATTGAGTTGTACATTTAAGATCTATGCATTTCACATATAAAAATTTGCTTCAATTACTAAAATGCTAAGGATTTAAAAGATAAATAAAATACCTTCACAGATAAATGGCAAAATAACTTTTGTGGCAACTCATAGTCCCAGAAAACAGAGAACACACAAGAGTATGTGCCTAGGGCACATGATGTTTCAAAATATATTATACATATTATAGTAGAGAAACTATTTATGGCTTAGAATCTGATCTCGTATCTTCAAATACAACTGTACAGTTATACATTAAAGGCAAGAGAATTAAAAATAGATCGTTCTAATTTTCCCTAGAAATAGATCTGCCCATGAAGCAGCAGCAGCACAATACCTGGGGCCCAGGACTAACCTCAGTTCCCAATCTCCCTCAGTCTCTCTTTGAAGACCTAAGTGGGTCAGTTGGTCTCTATGGTGTTCACAGAGGCTACCAATAGGAAGGTTAGTCAGGTCATTTGCTTTCTGAACAACATCTCCAAAAAAGCACACTCAAATCTCTGTCCCCTCAATGAACCTGATAGATTATAGTTATAAACATGAGTATTTGAGGGGGAAGTGTGCCCCAAATTCACCTTGTTAATCATAATCAGAAGGATGTATTTTCATGCTCTGACCTCAGTAGTCCAGCTGCCCCACTGACTAATAAAGAACGAGTGTGAATTCATGATATGTAATTTGATAGAGGGGTGCCTGGTCCCTGCCTCCCTCCTCTGGATACCCCAAAGCAGCCAAGGAAAACTACAGAAAAGAGGGCAAGGATTGGCTGCAACAATTGCAATAGTAGCTTTTCCCATCCCAGTCTAAGGGCATAAAAGAAAACTCGCCCTTATATTTCCCAGCTGTCACTCTTGATTCTGCAGAATTTTAAATGGTGGCTCTTTGCACAAACAGGATTCAAATGTACCTGGAATTTTATTTTAATTATAAACCAAGAAGTTGTGACTTTAGACACATCAAGCCATCTAAGCATATTGTCCTCTACCAGAGATAACTATTCTTGGTGGTTATCAGAAAATTTTATTACAGTGTGTGTATATGTGTGGTACTAGGGACTGAACCCAGGATCATTCTACCCAGCCCTTTTTAAACAGTGTGTGTGTGTGTGTGTGTGTGTGTGTGTGTGTTTCTAAAGATTGAACTCAGGGATATTCTACCTCTGAGCTACTTCTCCAGAACTATTTTATTTTTATTTTGAAACAGGGTCTTGCTAAGTTGCTGAGGTTGGCCTTGAACATGTAATCCTCCTGTCTCAACCTGGCAAGTACTAAGTACTTTTTTTATATATGAAACAGGATATCATTAAGTTACAGCACAATGGCCTAGAATCTGCAATCCTCCTGTCAGCTTCCCAAGTACTGGAATTTCCAGTGTGTACCACCAAGACTGGCAATTTTTATTATGTTATTATTGGCTGCATCTACAACCATAAAATATTTTGAAAAACTAATGTTTGA
>PVLC010007691.1:32500-62019 GCA_004027655.1 Graphiurus murinus | reverse complement strand
CTGACTGTCTGGATTTAAATCTCAGCTATCCCCTAACTAATTGTATGAGTTGAGCAAGTTACTAAATCTGCACAGGTCTCAGTTCCCCAACCCCTGAAGTAGAAATAGCACTACTTCCTGAGATGGTTTTAGGGATCACATGAACTTATAAATGTTAAGCACTTAGTAAATATTCAGAACTATAAAACTATTATATGTTATGAAGATAGAGAATAGTTTAAGCTATTACTCTCTGGTTACTACTCAGGATAAATGTTTCCCATAATAAGTGGTTAATATTTGTATTTTGTTTTATGTAAATGTATTCATCATATTCTTTGGTTATTGATTTATTGAGAAATTGATTATTTTTCTTTTTAAAATTTTAATTACTGCCAGGCACAATGGCACACACCTATAATCTCAATACTTGGGAGGCTGAAACAGGAGGCTCTCAAGTTCCAGGTCATCACATGATAATTTAGAGAGACCCTTTTTCAAAATAAAAAATAAAAAGGACTAGGCACGTGACTTAGTGGTAGAGCAGCCCTGGGTTCAATCCCAGTATCTCTCTCTCTCTCTCTCTCTCTCTCTCTCTCTCTCTCTCTCTCTCTCTCTCTCACACACACACACACACACACACACACACACACACACACAAACACACAGAGTTGAATTACTTCTTCATATTGCGTATCACTGAATACTTCCTCATTTTTGGTGCAAATAATTTCTCAGATTGTTGTCTATCTTTTACCTTCATGTTATTGTTTTACATTTTAAACAAGTTTTACATTCATATAGAGTCCTTTATTTTAAATGCTTTAAAAGATTCCTCCTTTATTTCAAAGCTATGAAATTTATCCTACAGCAAGTGATAACATTATCTTCTATTTCCGCTTGCTCTTCTGTGATTTGAGGTTGGTTAATTTGTTTAGCTGAGGCTGGATGTTACTAACCTTTTAGACTTTGACATGGCAGAGGATAAAACAGAAGCTCCCATTTAGGGTGCATGGAAATATTTGTCCTGGGGATGTTATGGTGACCTCCTTTGAAACAATGGGGGTCTTATGAAGACAGAACCACTGCCTTCTATAATGGAATGGACCTGCCTAAGTCCTTGCTGCCCCGGGGAAGAAGCTGCAGATAGAACCAGGTGGCGTTGGGTCCCAGTCCTCACCGCTATTTACTAGCTGTGGGATTAGAAGCAAATCACTTTACCATCTGGGAGCCTCGTTTGGTTCTCCTAGAGATAAAATGCATATAAAACTGTTTAGCACAGAGCAGCCAAGTATCAAACTCAACTTTTAAATTTCTTTATTTTAGCACAATATTCAAGATTATCTCATTTTCTTAGTGAGTCAGGAAAGGGAGTGGTTCTATTTAAGCTTTTCCTTGTTAATAACATTTGGCTAGATGTACCAGAAATTAGGTAGTTCATAAAAGAGGACTAGAATATGCCTGCTGTCTGTTCAGGAAGACAAGTGTATGGATTTCATCCTGTTCCACTCATTATATTGACATTCACATGAACTTGTCCCTTAAAGCAATCTTGCAGGGGAGACAGAGCTGCTGACTCTTTTCTTACCTTGTGAAACAAAAGTAGGGCCCAGGAAGGTTTAGTGACTTTCCCAGTGTCACACAGCAAAGCCCCAGACAAAACAGGAGTAGTTCCCTAGTCCCATATACTTTCTAGTTGCAAGTTACTCCCACTAGGTATACAATTGGTTTAACTGGATAATTTCAGGTTCCCTCCAAACTTGTTAATACAATTAGTAAGATCTCGGATTCTGATGTCCAAGAGACCAGGCTGGATTCAAATCCCAGTTCCACTACTTATAAGCTTTGACTGGACTTATTGACTTTTTGAGGATGAAAAAAAAAATAGGGCAAGGAAAGCACATAGCACCTGGCAGGCAGGTAGTAAGAGCTCAAAGCTAGTCAGCTAAAAATGGAGACACAGAACAGTGTTTGGAAAGCCCTGGGCATAGAGCTCCCAGCTAAGATTTGAGCTGGGGGCCCAAGTGCTTGGTCCTTTAAGTCTTGCCTAAGGTCATGGAGACTTTGTAGTGTGGTGTCCTTTGTCCCTCTGTGGTATTTCAGGCACAAAGAGCCATTCATGCCAACTCTGTGGGCAGGTGCCGTATTTCCCACCTGCCCCAGCTGGAAACAGATAATTGGCTGCACCTTGGGAGCCAAGGGGAACTTCCCAGGGACCGTGGAGGGTTTAGTGGTAGAGTACCTAGTGCTGGCACCTGGAGTGGCCACTGCAATGTGCAGAACCCCACTCTCTTGAACTGTTTGTCTTTACACTTAACTTTGCAACATACCAATCCTCTCCAGCTGCTTCCATGAGTGTGGTCTCCCCTTTTGCCTCGGCATACCCCAAGCTCCTTTCTTGTAGCACCTCTCCCATTATCTATAATCCAGATGTGGCTGGGAGAATCACTGCTCTCACCAACTCCTTCCTGTCCAGACCCCACATTCCCAAAGAAAGCAAACCAACTTCGGCAGCAGAGAGAATATGGGGACTCTACTTTGGGGCTCTTGGAAGCAAAGAGAGTCACCTCATATAGCAAAGGTGATCCAAAGCTCTGCTCCCTTGCCAAATCCCTGTCCCCACATGCTAGCAGTCCTGTCCACTCTTTCCTCTCCCTCAGACTCTCCTTCCTCTTTTTCCCCCAACAATTTAGCTCTAGCCACCACCTTGAATATTCTGCAAAAACTAGAGAGCTTGCTGGTCCAGTCTTTTAGAAAGATTTCAACCATCATATCTATTGTCCCCCGATCACACCTCTGGCATCAAAACCTCATCCTTGAATCTCTCACCAAAGAATCTACTCATCAGCTCTGGAGCCCTCCCAAAGGTGTGTGCACAGAGTTTACTAAGAAAGTGCTGTTTTTTCCATAAGAACTCTCTCGGGCTTCATGCCACTTCAAGCGAACTGGACTGTGAGCTCTTCAGAGGCAGCAGACATTTACCCCCTGCCCACTGTGCTGGGCATTGCTATAAGTGCTAGACGTGGACCATACCATCACTTCTCAAGACAGAAGATCAAGGGCCATGAGAACCCTGGTTTACAGATGAAAACCCAAGGCACAGTAAAGTAGCTTGTTCATGGCCACCTGGCAAGGAGCAAAGTAAGGAGGTAAAGGCAAAGTTGGGATGGTTCTCAGGGCTGAATCTCTAACCCCTGGTACAGGGCAGCCCTCACAATAAAGGGATGTGGGTGGCTGAGAAGCCAGAATTGCTTGGTGTTTTTTTTGTTTTTTGTTTTTTGTTTTTCCTACTGACTATTTTGGAGCACTGATCCTCCTCCTTTCCATTGCAGCACTCAGTTTAACAACAACAACAACAACAAATTCCCACATGGAGTTGCCTATCACATGTCAGACACTGGGCGTGGCACTGGAAAAACAGGAGCATATAGGCAGAGTCCTTACCTTGGTGTAAAAGTCGTGGCAAGTGGGAAGAACACACTGGCCAATAAAGTATGACACAACATAGCAGGTGGGAGGTGAAATCAGGGGTGATCTCGGATGCAAACCAGAGTGTGATTAGGGAGAGTCCTGGCTGGGCTGGAGAAGTGATGACTGGGCTGGATTTGGAAGGAAAGTGGGAGGGAAAAGAAAATTACTACAGAGTTACAGCATCATCTCACAGTTCTGTCCTGCTGATAATACGAACTGGGAGAAATAAGGGGGCCTGTCAGAGGAAGGCCCTCTGGAGGGCTCAGCTAGGCACAGCTACGGTTTCCAGGAGAGGAGCCTGGTGCTTACCTAGGGGAGATGGGTTTCAGGGAAGGACCTCGGCAGAAAAGGGAAGTCCTCTTCTCCTAGGGAGAGCTCTCTGAGGACACGGTGGAGAAGAGTTGGGAAGGTGTTGGTGCCAAAGTGACTGATATCTCATGGAAGCTCTTGAAGGGTCCATGAGAGAAAAAGACAGTGGTCTTGATCCAGAAGGGGAAGGTGTTATAGGCTCTCCTAATGAGATCAGAAATTTGGACATCATAGAGTCTGCTCTTGGTTTTGTTTAATCTCACTGATACAGTTTTTATTGTTTTTCTTGGTTAGTTCTCTAAATTCCCTTGACTTGAGGTAAGAGTCCATGACTCATCAAGTAGTGGAATCTGCTGCACTCTCTGGGTATGTTTCCTAACCTCCAGTCTGTGCATGTAAAATGAAGATAATAAACATGTCTCTCCTTGGATTGTGGGACACAGTGCAGAAGAACCCAGGATTAAGAAGCCAGGATTGCCTTCTTTTATATTTCTTTTCTTCTATCTTCTTCTGAACTCTTTCTCAGAAAGACATGAACTTCAGATCTCTGATCCTAGATCAAATTGTTGTGCTGAAATTGTAGAAAATGAAGCTTGATAAAGTGTGGCATAGTTCAGTAATTTTCCATCAGGACTCTCTGGCCTGGGCCATGTTCTCTGTCTCGTTATCTTCCACAAAGGTCAGGGATGCATCTAACTAACCAATGGGAAGCCTCAGCTATGTGCAAGTGCTGGCGGTGGGTGGGCGGTGGAGATGACTGTCTCTTCAAGTTCTTGTATAAAACCACACAGATAGGAGGGTGAGCAATTGTAGCCTCAATACCCACTTGACCCACCACCATCTGCTGGTACTTAATAAATGTTCACTAGATGAGTGAACAAAAGAATAAATGAAATGGGGAACAAGATTGACTTAGCCTGAACCTGACCAAATAAACTTGAACTTGCTTGAACTGTGTCTCTACACAGTGGTCTCTTCATATTGGAGGAACCGAGGCAGATAAGCCAGGTCATTGTCCAGTCTTGTTAGAGAGAGGTGCAGAGATGAGAACCACAGGCTGCAGTCCCAGAATCTTCTTGTCTCATCCTGAGAATGTAAACCTCAGAGAACCGGAGCTGTTAAAGCTTGGCATTTCCAGATGGAGCCTGGGGAGTGGAGTGGAGTGGGCTCTGCCTCCAGCCTCTCCCTGAGAACAGTTTGCTGCGGCTATTCTACCATGGAGACCTGCTTTTTAGCCATTTGTAAATGACATATAATAATTATACATGTTTATGGGGTACATTGTGATAATTCAATACATGTGTACAATGTTGGATGATCAAATTGGGGTAACTAGCATTTCCTTCTCCTTAAGCATTTATCACTTATTTGTGTAAGGAACATTTGGATGCCTCTCTTCTAGTTCTTTATAAATATGTAATAAAAAAGCTGATTAAAGCTGGGCATGCTGATGCATACCTATTAATTCCAGTACTTGGGAGATTGAGAGCAGAGCATCATAGGTTCGTGGCCAGGCTCGGCAACTTAGCAAAGCCCTCTGCAACTTAGTGAGACTCTGTTTCAAAATAAAAAATAAAAAAGTGAGGTTGAGTGTGTAGCTCAGAGGTAGAATGCTTCTTGTTTCAATCCTCAGTACCACAAAAACAAACAAAAATGATAATAAAAACCCTAATTGAAACCCTGTCCAGCTGGAAACAGCCCCCTCACCCAGCCAATAAAAGGAGGGCCCTTGCTGTGCCCTGACTAGGTTAGGGTCTGTGCTCTCCCTTCTTATCCTAGTGCCACCCGTGCAAGGAGGACATTATGTCCCCATCTCATAGACAGGGACACAGAGATGCAAAAAGGCAAAGTAACTTGTCCTCAGTCATGTAACTGATAAGTAACAGGAATGTAGATTCCCAATCAGGCTGACCCAACACACACCCCCGAGCCGTTTCTCTTCATATGATACTGCCAGAAATCCCTGCTAGGACAACTTGCTGTCCAGACACCAGTGGCGTTACAGGACCTTGACGAGTTGACTCAGGCCACATTGGCAGCCTCACCCCCACCCTGCCCCCCCACTCCACACTCCCCTCTCCCTGGGCTCCTGCACACCCAACTATTTCCGGAGTGCCAAGGCCTCCCAGGTCACAGGAATTTTGTAGTACCAGTGTTGTACTTGTCTATGTGCTTTCACCCTTTCTCCACCTGGCAAACTTGTATTCATCCTTCAAGATCCATGTAAGTTTCTCTCATCATCCTCCGCCAACATGGCAGTTAGCGGTCCCCTGACCAGGGCTCCCGCTGTCCTTAGTATCTGCCTTCTTCACATACAATCCAAGCAGTTTTCTGATCTCTTCCTGTCTGATAATCCTAAGGTCACAATTCCATGGTTTTGTTTGGTGTTTCATTTGTTTAGATGGGGAGCATTGCTATGTTGCCCAGTCTGGCCTCACACTCCTGGGCGCAAGTACTCCTTCTGCCTCAGCCTCCTGAGTCGCTGGGCCTACTAGGTGCATGCCACCGTGCTTGATTATGATGCCATGCTAAAGAATCCATTACAGGCAGATTCTGTGTGCTGCCAGCTCTCCAGCCTTTATCACCCTTAGGCAGATGCCACTCCCTCTCTGTGGAAAGCACTCACACAGCGTTCCCTACAATGAAATCAGGCGATTGTTTTAAGACAGAATCCTTCTTGGGTGGAATCAACCAGCAGGTAAGCTGTGGTTCTATTCTCAGTGCAGTGTGTGAGTACATGGTGACTCTTCTGGTTTTGCAGAAGGCACTACATTCAGTTGTGTTTTTATTATGACTCAGTGGAATCTCTGAAATGTATGGGCTGTGGAACCTTGACATGAAATTAGCCGCACACTGCCCCTGCTCCTCCCACTCCTTGTCTATGAATAGCAGGCTGTGCAGACAACAGCACAGATGAATCCAAAGTGACAACATTTCCCCCCTTCGGGGGGAGGTGAAGCCAACAATTAGGAACAGCTGGCCTAGGAACTGTGACCCCCACACAAGCCACCGTGTCGTGCGTTTTTTTTCTGATCTTGCTCCTGTGGTAGAATAGCAGGTTGCTCTCTGCACAGTAGATGGAGCTGGTCATGAAGGTAATTACTGTGATCGCCAAAGTAATTATAAACAGTTCTCTTTAATTGCTTGCCATGTTCCAGGCAGTTTTTAATGTTCTTTGTCATGCTGTCCTCTTCATGAACTTCCAAATGGAATGGCTTGGGGTTAAAAACTAGTTGTTTGATCAGACACCTGTCGTTTAAATTCTGACTCTCCACTCCCTAGCTGTGTGACTTGGGGCAAGTCAATCCTCTCTAATCCACGTATTTCTCATGTATCAAATGAAGGTAATAACTATGTCCCTCGTTGAGCTGTTGGGAGAGCCACATTCGTCACAGTGCAGAAGAACCTAGTAAATGTTTATCATCTGACTATCATATACTCTACCAAGCAGGAGGAAGAAACTGGCTCAGAGAGGGTAGGCAGCATGCCCACAGCTACACAGCTCCTAAAAAGTAAAGCTGGGATTTGAGCCCACATTGCTCAGTACTTAGGAGTACAGCTGTCTGGGCTCAACTTCTGATTCCACTGGGCTCTGAGCTTTGTGCTCGTTGGCAAGTTATTTACCTGCTTCCCTGTGCCTCAGTCTTTCCATTTGAAAAATGGGTATCAGGGTTGTAGTGACAAAGGTGTTGGCATATGTACAGCTCTACAAACACACTTAAAGCAGATTAGATGCTGGACGAGCATTTGCTATTAAACCCGACTTTCTTAGCTTTGCAAACATTGGGCCTGGTTGAATTCCTATTGCAACCGTCAGGGTAAAATCCTGGTGGAAACCTGGGCAGTTGCTCCGAGTAGTTCAGGTCTTCCTGCCTTTCTGAAGTATTTCCCAGGTCCCTAAGTCTCTAGGATAAATCTTCCCAATTCTTTCAATTGCTCCTAAGGGCACTTTTTAAAAAGTGTCCCCTCTACTAACCATGCTCTGGTGGCTTCAGTCACTAGAGCACCGTCTCTCAAACTTGGGATCCTTGACATTGGCCCTACACAAGTCTTTGTTGTGGAGTGTGTGGGAGTCCCACACATTACAGGGTGTTTAGCAAAGTCCCTGGATTCTACCCACCAGAAGCCACTATCACCTCCTCCCAGTTGTGACAATCGGGAATGTCTCTAGACATTGCCAGATGTCCCCTAGGGATTGAGATCACCCCCAATTGTGAACTGGTGGACTAGAGTTTCCCCCCTCATACACACACACTGAGAAAAATCCTTGGGATATGTCCAGGTGCTGGATCTGCAACACCCAATATCAAAGCAGCTGAAGGTGATGTTACCGCCTTTGACACGTGTGTGGCTCTGCTCTCCCCCTTGACCTTGCTGAATGCTAAGACCCCAGGTCTTCTTCACGTAAACTGGTAAACTGTTGCTTGTGCACATGGATTTTTGGCCTTGAGTTTTTGGCATTTCTCCCACCAGAAATCTCAGTGTGTTGGAGACTGTTCAATACCCCAGTCTGTATATGATTTCCAGGGTAGTTCTCCATAGACACCACCTTTCCACAACCCCAGAAGTAGACCCCACCCTCTGTCCTTCACTCCACCCCTCTTTAAGACCTGGTTCAAACATCATAGCCTTTAGGAAGTTCTCTCTGATCCCCCATTAAAATTCCTCACCCTCCACTCTGTGTGCTGTTTACTCCCCAAATCGTTATCTCTTAGAAAGCAAGAGCTTACTCAGAGAATCCTACAATTCCATTCATCTGCTTCATGACAAGTCTTTCCACGTGCTGTCCTTTGAATGGAGCCATGTCCTGACCCTGTTCACAAACCCTTCAGTCTCGTGTCCTACAACATCAACACTCAGTGATTCTCCGTGGCATTCAATGCCTTCCACATGGGCTCCATTGACCCAACTGACTAGTCCTGGACATACATCCTCCACTTTGCTCGGCTTACTCTGCTTCCATCCAGGGACAGGTCCACCTTCTAGCCCACTAACAGCTGCCTTCTGAACCCAAAGCACCTGCCTCACCTTCAAATCCTCGCCATCTACTCAAGCATACCACGGCTCATGTTTGACTCTTTCAAGGACAAGATATAAAACAAGCCTTTTTTCCATAGCAGAGATTACCTTTGATTGTGTTTGCTTGTATTGGAGATTGAACCCAGGAGCATTCTACCTCCAAGCTATACCCCAGTCCTTTATTTTATTTTTCATTTTGAAACAGGGTCTTGAACCTGAGATCCTTCTGTCAGCCTCCTAACTACTAGGATTACATGTGTGCACCACAGCACCTGGCTTACCTCTGTTCTTTTTTTTTTTTTTTTTAATTGGGTGCATTGTAATTTTACATCATAATGGGTACAGAGTGTTAGGAAAATACATGTTTACAACTCTTGTTGCCCTACCCATCAGATACCTCCCCCACTCTCACCTAGCAAGTCTTTGAGATAGAAATTGGCAATTTTGTATATGTTCATAGCATTATTTCTACTATTGCATTTTTAATGATTTTGTCCCCTGCCCCAGCCGAATCCCCTCAGTCACTCTCCTGGAGTCTCTGCTTATCTATCTGATGTTGCCTTTATTTCTGAATATCTCTCTAGCTTCCATATATGAGAGAACATACATCTACTTGTTCTTTGGGACTGGCTGTACTCAGTATAATATTCTCAAGTTCTATCCATTTTCCTGCAAATGGTGTAGTTTTGTTCTTTTTTATGGCTGAGTGAAGTTCCATTGTGTGTATATACCAAAGTCTTGTGATCCATTCATCTGTTGATGGACATCGAGGCTGGTTCCATAATTTGGCTATTGTAAATTTTGCTGCTATAAACACGCATATGCGTGTATGATTATAATAATCTGATTTCATTTCCTTTGGGAAAATGCCCAGGAGTGCTATCGTTGGGTCATATAGTAGTTTCATTCCCTTACCTTTGTTCTTAAAGGCAGAATAGTAGAGTAGTTGGTAGAGGTTAACCAACCAGATAGGCATGGGTCCAAATCCCCCCACCGTGGGTTTTATAGCATTATGACTTCTAGGAAATGACTTTCCCCTTCTACTTCAGTTTTCACATCTGTTGATGAGTATCATATAAGTGCCTGTGGCTTAGCGGAATTGAGAAGACTGAGAATGCATGGAAGGTATTCAGCCTCCAGTCTGGGGCATGGTAAATACTCCAGAGACACCAGCTGTTATTAGCTCCCCCCTGACCAGTCCACCTGCCACTGATCTCCCCTCTGAATTCCCACCGTCTCTGGACTATATTCACTTGCCTGGCTTTGGGATTAGATTGTATCTTTCCAAATAGACTGTTAAAGCCCTGCGGAGTCAGGTATTCATTCATTCAACAAACACCTGCTGTGTGCTTGGCAGTGTGGGCAGCAAATGCACAGATATATAGAGTGTGGACCCTGACCTCTGGGAATTTACAATTTAGTGAGAAAGATAAGACGTGCACAATAAAGAGCTATAACTTGGGTAGAGAGTGATCAGTGTCATTGGAAAGTATAAGAGTCCAAAGGCAAGAAGAATCCAATCCCTAGTGCCTTGGGTGATAGGAAAGACATGGGAAATCTGCGCCCTGTAGAAAGGAAGGATGGCAAGAGATCGTTGATGGGAAGATGGTCACTGGGCAAACGTGTGGCGTGGGGGAGGCAAGAGGCTCATATGGGAGAACTGAGGAGTGTCATGTGGCTGTAGCTTGAGGGTGTGAGAGGTACCAGTGGGAGGGAGGTTGGAAGGTGAGAGGGGTCAACCATAAGGCTAAAGAAGTTGGACTTAGTTCACACAGGTAGGGAGCTACTGCAGGTTTGAGCAAGCTTCCCTGCCCAAGAGGGCTCAAATTTGTGCAGCTGGAAGATCAATCCAGCAGAAACAGGAGGAACATTTATGAGACCACAGTGACAATTCAGAAATGACATGGACAGGGTGGCCGTGGGGCAGCAGCTGCGAGGACGGGAAGTGTGGGCAGAGGTATCCTGCGATGGTAGAGAGGATCTGGACTGTTGTGTGGTCTTCACATTACATTGTTCTTCACACAGCAACCAGAAGGACCCCTTGAACTGTGTATTAGATCATGTCGCCTCTCTCATCAAAACTGATGAGCCAGGCATGGTGACACACACCTGTAATCACAGCTACTCAGGAGGCTGAGGCAGGAGGATCACAAGTTCAAGACCAGCCTGGGCAACTTAGCAGATCCTGTCTTAAAGAAAAAAGCTGGGAATGTAGCTCAGTGGTAGAGCACTTGCCTCACATGTGGGAGGCCCTGGGTTCAATTCCTAGGGCGGAAGAGGGAGGGAGGAATGAGCAGTGGCACATGCTTGTAATCCCGGAAGGAAGGAAGGAAGGAAGGAAGTCAGGAGCAGTAGCACATGCCTGTAATCTCAGTACTTGGGAGACTAAGACAGGAGTATTTCAGGTTCGAGGCCAGCTTCAGCAACTTAGCTGCTATTCCTATTTCAAAATAAAAATGGCTGGGAGTGTAGCTCAGAGGTACAATGCTTCTGGATTCAACCCACAGTACCAAAAACAAACAAACAAAAAAACAGAAAGAAAAGGGAGAAAGAGCCCATGTGATGGCTTCTCGCCACACTTTAATTACAGTCTGTACCTCTTTCCTCTCCTCACAGCAGGGTCTGTGGGTTCTGTATCTCTGGCCTAGTCTCTCCGCCATCAATCTGTCACTTTGCGTTCTAGCTACTGACCTCTCCCTTGTTCCTCAAGCACCCTCCTGCCCCCGGGCCTTTGCATCTGCCATTCCCTCTGAGCTTTCCCCTGAAAAATGTCCACACAGCTTGATCCTGCCTCTCATTCTGGCTTCT
Source organism: Graphiurus murinus (assembly GCA_004027655.1). Lineage (NCBI taxonomy): Eukaryota > Metazoa > Chordata > Mammalia > Rodentia > Gliridae > Graphiurus > Graphiurus murinus. The sequence continues at coordinate 50,433 of PVLC010007691.1, read as the reverse complement.
GCTCAAATGCATCTCCTCAAACCTTCCCTGGTAAAAAATAAGCAGCATCCCTACCCCATCACCTTCTATCTGCTTCATATTTATTTATAGTATTTATCAATTACTGACTGCCCCTATAATATATGTCAATGTGTTGACTCTGGCTCGTCCCTGCCAGAATGCAGGCCCCAACAGACGTGGTCCCGGCCGCCCCTCAGAGTGAATGAGTGAGTAGACAACGGGGGAGTCGAGGAGACACCGGTGTGTCCAGTTTGGGTAAGTGGGAGGCCAGCGGAGCTGTCAGGAACCAAGATGGGGAATCTCTGAGGAGGAAGAATTTTGAAAGGGGAGGGAAAGTCAGTTTCCAACATTTACATTTGAGATGCAAGCCCATCCCTCAGGGGAGAATCCCAGTAGAAAGCTGGACAAGGGAGGAGCTGAAATTCAGGGTGATAGGATTGGGGGATCCACTGAAGAGGGGCCACGGCTCAGCTGTGACACTGGATGGCCAAAGGGCCGAGGACCAAAGGCCTGTGGACGAGGTGCTCCCCAAATAAGGAGACAGCAAGAGAAGTTTTTAAGAACTGCCCCCTGCTCTCAGAACTAAACCCGAACCCTCTCCTTGTCCCCCACAAGACCTGCGGGATCCGGCCTTTGCCCACAGCTCTGACCGGATTGCCCCACCCCCCGTTCCCTGTGCCCCAGCCACACTGGCCTTCTTTTTGATTCTTGAAATTTCCAAGATCCCTCTCACTTGACAGCCCTCTCAGTTCTCCTCCCTTCCTTTTCCTGGAAGCCACCTCTCCACACTCTACCACCCCTCACCCAGCCAGCAACACTTATTCATCCTGCAGATCTCAGCTGAAATATCACTTCCTCAAACCGTCCTGTGACTTGCCTTCCCCTCCCCCAGCCTCCTCCCTATTTATGCTTTTATAACACCCTCTAAATATGCAAACACACACACACACACACACACACACACACACACACACACAGAACAGGTAGCTGAGAGGGTATACAAGGCTGCTTGATGTCTGTCCTCTGAGGATCCAGTGAGGAGGCCAGAGCTGTTCACCACCATACCCCCCTACAGTCGCGGGATGTAGTAGGTGCTCAATAAAAGTGTGTGGGATGTATGAACAAAAGCAGTATCGAGAGAAGCAGAACAGAAAAGGACAGTGACATGAAGCCAGATGGAGCTTTCAAGCAGAAGCAGGATGCTGGTGCTGTCCAGAACTACAGTTGACTGTGACAGGAAAGCCATGGGAGCCGAGGGCTCAGATGACTGTGGCTTTCGGAGTCCAGCTGAAATATGGAGGCAAGGGAGGGAGAGGAGGTGGTGAGGCTCAAAGGCCAGGACTGACGGAGAGGGTGGGAGAGAGAAATAGAGCCAGCTAGTGTGGGCTCCCCTTTTAAGGGGTTTGGTAGTAAAATTAAGAGGAAAAAAAAGGAGGAATGTTAGCGAGTCACAAAAAGGGGAGTTCTTAAGATGAAGGAGGATTTTACATTTTTATAAGTCAAGTAAAAATAGCCATCGGGAAAGATGAAACATTCATAATGAGTAGGAGAGAGATGATGGGACAAAGCACTTGAAGAGAAAGAGAGTGGGTTGGGTATGGTGGCACACCCTGTAACCTAAGTACTCCGAAGTCTGAGTCCAGAGGATCACAGGTTCGAGGTTAGCCTCAGCAACTTAGCAAGATTCTGTTTCACAATTAAAAAAATATTTAAAAGGCTGGGGGTGTAGCTTGGAGTTAGAATGCCCCCAGGTGTAATCCCAAGTAGTAAGAAGAGAGAGACCTTGTGGACTCAAGTGGAGAAGTAGGGGCTAGAAGCTGTGGGAAGAAAACACAGAAGCTCTAGGCAGAAGCCTCTTGCTGCACATGCCTCGGGCCATTTGATCCTCTCCATGCATGCCTGGGGGGGGGGGGGAGACAGGGCATTATCATATCCCACCTGTGGGTAGAGAAAGAAAGGCTCAGAACATAAACAGATGGCTCCAGGACACAAAACTACTTGCCCCCTAAGCCAGAATTCAAGTCCAGCATGGTCAGTTTCCACAGCCTTTTCTCCCCGCCCCCCCCCCCGCCCCCCGCAATCTTCATAAGTACTCCCAAGGATGAAGAGGAAGACTTATTCCCCTGAGATGGGAAAGAAAGGAATGTGGTGGAGGCAGGAAGATTTAGAGACTAAATTAAGATGGACTGACCTCCACAGGGAAAGAGGAGGCAAAGACAGCTTCTGGAAGTGGAGTTCGGTTCCAGAAGGTTGAGAGGTTTCTGAGGTTTCTAAGGCTGATTTCTGTGGAGGAGGTGGGCAGTCGGAGGTGATGAGAGAGTGCTCACAGCTGATACGGCCCTCCTGACGTCCAACCAGGTGACTTTGAAACTGTCCAGTTTCCTGAACTCTCCTAGTTTGCCCAGGCCTAGAAACGTAGGAGTGGGGGGCGGGAGGCGGGCTGCTGCAGTGGGAGACTGGGAGCAAGGCAGGGAAGAAGCCGCTCTGCAGTGATGGAAGCTGGGAGGCCGGGCTGCTGTCAGAGACCTTGAGGAGAGGAAGGACATCGGACTGTGAATATTGAGGCTTTGAGCCCAGAGCATCAGAAGAGTCAGCAGCACCTCACCCCACGGGGGTCCAAGGAGGTCTCCAAGAGCCTAGGAGACCTCTAATTGGACCTTCCAGGCTCTTGACACGTCGCAGAAAAGAATCTAAAGATGCATCGGATGTAAATAGCAGAACAAGAACTTTATTATAAGGGAAAAGTGGTGCAGGCTCGAGAAGGGGGGCGCAGGTGGTCTCAGAGAGAGAGTGGGTCCTACTTTTGGTCTGGAGTTTCAACTTTTATAAAGGGACTGTAGTTAAGGGGCTGAATGAGAGGTGGAGTCAGGCAGGAGTTACACAATTTTGCAGGAGTTTTGCGGTTGTGCATGGCTCTTGCATGGTCTAATCCTGCTAGCTCCTACCTGGTAGGTCTCATTTGCATCTTAAATCTCCACCCAGGGGCATGCATCTCACTGTTACAGTTACAATGAGGCTACGGTCATTTTGCAGTCGCTCAAGTCTTTAATGCATTTGCTCCCTGAAGGAGTGCTTCTTCCAGATGCCTTGTGGTCATCTGAGGTTTTGTTGCTTTTTCACCAGCCAATCCACAAGCTTGCAGGCAAGAACATAGGAGCAGGGAGACAAGCTATGTTGTTCACAAGGTGTTTGTTCTGCATTCCAAAAGTTTACAAGCATTTCTCTTTTGAGACTCAGTGTTTTCTTGGTCTCCCTAAATTCCTGCTTCAAGAGGAGGATTGGAACTCTTAAAGGGGATAATGGGAGATGGTGAAGGCTATGTGTGAGCCTCAAGGCAGGAGACCTGTCAAGAAACCAGTACATCATGGTGTAGAGTGAGTACTAACTGGGCGGAATGGACTCCAGGAGAAGAAAGTCTGCTCAGGACAATGGCAGAATTATGGTCTAAGGGAAGAAGGCATAGGCTTATGGCTCCTCCAGGAAGAGGGAGGACAGAGAAGTTCATAACTAGCGGTCACAGTAGAGGACGTCGGAGGGACTGATGCTTTAATAGAGCAGTTGTTACCTTGGCAATGATGCTTGCCAAGACCCCGACCACCCAGGGGAGTTTGTGCCCAGGGATAAAGCAGCAGCCCTGTGGAGTTTAGAGGGAAGGTCAAGACTGAATTCACAGACGAGGGAAATGATGGAGAAAGAGGGGCTGGGGAACACAGTGTCTGAGCTGGTGTGTAGGAAGCTGAGTTTAAGTAATAGGAATTAATTAAGTCTGTGAGTAATTGTTGAAGTCCTATCCATTAGAGTAGAAATACAGTTCAGAGTCATGCCCTTAAGGAGCACTGTGTCACAGAGAAAATTGATTTTATTTAGTGGTTAGAGTGGAGTTAGTTGGTTTGAGCTCAAACCACAGCTTCGCTACTTGAATAGACAAATTACTTAAACTCTTTAATCTCAACTTTCTCATCATAAAATGGGGGTGATAATAAGATTCCCCTCATGGACTTGATATGAAGATTAGATGGTATAATACCTGAAGGGAACTTAGCATGTGCTTGGAAAAGGGTTCTCTTTAATGATAGTTATTACTATTAATTAGATTTCAGAAGTGCTGAAACACAGGTATGACCAGAGCACCTTTTATTAGTAGAAGAAATCAGGAGAATACTTCTATCATTTTGGGAGTGAGGAAGTCTTTTAAAGCATGCATAAAACTCAAAAGCCATATAGCAAAAAAATGTCCATATATACTGATAGGAAAATGTGAAGCTTCAAAGAATGTACAAGAGACATTAAGTGAAAATACAAGCTAAAATTTTGGAAAAATATGTTTGACTTCTCTAGTGGGCAAAAGTTTATATACTACTATTATAAAAGCCATGATAGTAAGTCAAATAACTCATGGAGATGAAAAGTATAATGGTGGTTTCCAGGGGCTGGGGAGGCCAGGAATGGGGAGTTTGTTGTCTAATGGGCACAGTTTCAGTTTTGCAAGATGAAAAGTATTCTGGAGATGGATGGTGGTGAGGATTACTCAGCATCGTGAATGTGCTTAATGCCACCGAGCTGCACACTTAAAATGGTTAAGATAGGAAAGTTTATGGTCTTGGTCTCCCTAAATTCCTGCTTATCACTTAAAAAAAAAAACCATTACAAATGAGTACAAATGAAATTGAACACTCCAATGGGAAAGTGAGCAATAGATATAAACAATAGTCTACGGGTGAAGGGCCCAGTGATGATTAAATGTGGAAAAGGATTCAGTCTCAACTCTTGAAGACAGGGAAGTTTTTGACCAATTGGATAGCGAAGATTAAATGCAGCAATAACACCCTGTCATGGCTGTAAAGCTTCAGACACTCTTACGCTCTGTGGGTGGGAGTGTAAATGAGCGCTGCTTTTTTAGAAGACAATCGGGCTAGAGCTATCAAAATACAAAATGGCATGCCATTTGATCCAACAAACCACTTTCAGGACTGTCTCCCAGAGAAATCGCCTCTCAAATGTGTAAGGGGAGATGTCTCAACATTATTTGAATTTTTTAAAAATAAAAGCTACCCAAGTAGCCATCAAAAATGTTTTTTTAATGATCGTACAAGTGCACATGAATCAATAATTACCCATTGAAAAACCAAAATTGCTCCCCCTATTCTAATGTGCAAAGAAAAGAGAGAGTAATTGGAAAACAAGTCAATAAATGGCATTATTATATTTTTTTCTAAAAGTATACAACAGTTCCTTTTTTTTAATTTAAAAGAAAAATTTGGTAGATGTTTTTAAATGCAGAGGAAAGGACCCAATGGTGCCTTGGTTACCTGGAGCTCTGTGAATGGGAAAGGAAGACTTCACTTTTTATTTACCCACCTCTGGGATGTTCGCTTGTGATGTCCTAGAAGTGCTTTCTAGTCTTTACAGTAAAAGAAATAAACATGGGAAAATGTGGAAGAAAATTGAAGTGCATTAGGAGCCCAGAAACAGCCTGAGGAAATCGCCACAGTGGAAGTGATGGATAAAAAGGGGTTGCAGGGTGGACTGGAGTGTGTCTAGTGCAGAGAAGAACAATGACAGCCCTGGGAAGCCAGTTCAAGACACCTGTTACTGGTGTAAATGGGGAATGGGACTGGGGAGCTGAACAGGCAGAAAAAAAAAGGCCCCAAGTTGATAAAAATCAATTCCCCCAAGATCTAAGGGGAATGTTGATTTAAAAGAGAGCACATGGATTTCTTCAAAAGCATGTATTGAACATCTACTACATGGTATAAAATAAAACCAAAAAAAAAAAATCCTCCTTTTAAATTGCTTTCAGTCTAGTAGGAGGCAAAAATATTAAATTAAATGAAATAATTGGCAAGGGCTTTGAAGAAAATACTGCCAGTGCTGAAGTGGAAAATAGGGGACGACTTGGCTAGGCAGGATCCTCTGAAGTAGTCTAAGCTGAAACCCAAGAGTGACAGGGCACCAGTTTAATGAAGGGGCTGGGTGAAAGGCAAAGGCTTTCTACACAGAGAGAAGAGCAGGCTGGCGGATGGAACAAAGCCAGGGCGTACATTTCCCAAAATAAGGCCACACGTTTGCCTTATAGGTCTCCCTTCATACGCCTGCTCTGCTGAGGACCAGTGTGCCCTCCTATAAGTACTTGCTGGTGAATAGGCTTGCTCTACCGTGAAGCACTTAAAGTTATTACGTACTAAATCTCGTACCCTAAGCCTCGTTTCTGGTGTGTGTGTGTGTGTGTGTGTGTGTGTGTGTGTGTGTTGCTCTCTGTTCCTATCTTAAAAAACTAAACACAGAAATTGGTACACGCTGAAATCATTCCTCTTTTGAAACTGAATACCGTAAGCCTTGGAGTGCACGCTGGATATTACTAAAAGTCACACTGAAATGCAAAAAGTGACAAGGAGATCACAAGGAAGGAGGTCACTGAGGTCAACCGTGTCGCAGCGCGACCTCTTTTAGACCTTTGGTAGTTGTCTGAAGAACAAAGGACATAATGGCTGATGTGTAAACTCTCCTCGATTCAGTTCAGCATTGTAGATTTTCTAAAAGTCTAAGATGCTGGGATAGACACAGCTGGAGTAGACACAGCGCTACCTCTGGACACCAAGTCCAAGGAGAACAGTCCATACAGTGGGCCACCTCATACCAGGAAGAACCACCAAAGCCCAGGGGTGGGAGGGGTGGGAACAGGATTCCCTGCAGGAGAGGTGAGACTGGGGGCCGGGGTAGGAGGGAGTGTCCATGGGATGCTTTCCAGGTAGAAGGAACAGCACGTATAAGAGAGGCAAAGCTAGGAGTACAGGGTGTTCTCAGGAAATAATTAGCAGACACGTGTGGTCCGAAGGCCAAGGAGTGTTTGCTGGTGGAGCTAAGAGTTAGAGAGAGAGAGCAGAGGGGTGGAGGGCTTTGAATAGCCCATGGAGAACCTTGAAATTTCTATAGTTATGTGCACAGGAAAGGTTCCCTCAAAGGATTTTAGGAGGAGGGAGGTGACCAGAGCTGTGTTTCAGAAGATCCCTCTGTCACTGTGTCAAGGGCAGACAGAAGGCAAGTTGGAGGACAAACAGATGAGCCAGAAATCTTGGGACTACTGCTTCTTCCCCATCCACCCTCTCCTCCCCCAGCTGGACCTCTCACATTGATGGGTTTAATGGAGGATAGAGAAATCACTACTAGTCAGTCTCCGTTCTTCCTCCGTGGCAGGGTGGGCCCCTCGCATTCATCTTGCTGACTTTTCTAGGGATGGGGCAGTGGACGTCGTGTCCCCACAAGGCCCCACCCATGCCCTGAGCCCCTGCCTAGGACACGCCTGGAGGCCTTAGCAGGCTCAGGCAGAGCAGAGACTGGCTTTAGACTCCTTCCTTAGATGGAGCCATGAGGAAGGTTAGTCTTTGCTGTCCTGGAGAGACTCCGCTTGCTGTTGGGCTGTTTCCTAAGCTGAGCTTTCTCTACGACTTCACATCACAGCTCAGGAAAGCCTCTGTCATTGAGGAGCTATTTTTCTGGCTGTAGATCAACAGCGGCAAACACGGACCCTGGGAACAGGCCCAGAGTCCCGAAGTGATTAATATCCTGTGTCGTGAGATGTCAAAACGCAGGGAGAGCCAACACTTTCAGAGGGCCAGGGAGCCCAGCGTGGTGGCAGTCAAGTCCCTCCAGTCATCTGGGGGAAAGGTGCCATAATTCCACATACTGTATCAATAAAATTGATTAGAGGCTCCGAAAACAAACCTCCTCGTGGATATTTACTTTTGGGATACATTCCAAGTTGTTCTGTGGAGCTCGTTTTCCCCAAGGGTTCTGCAGGGAAAGTCCAGTCCATTCAGACTTGCTGTCCTGCTGCTGGAGACACAGTCCCGACCCTTTGATGAGAGGGCAGCCTAGCCACTCCAACTGTCACCTATCAATCCCTTTGTTTATCTTATTGTCAGCCTGTTTTGGAAACACTCTCCTAGACTCCTGTGTGACTCATAGGTTAAGGAGCGTGAGTAATTCCTCTGGAACTCGCTTGGAACAGGAGGGAACCCTTCCCATTTGATTTCCGGTCTAAAAAAAGACAAGATAGTTCACCCAAGAGGCTAATTAGTTTTCCTCTTCAACAGTTAGGGTGGGCGAGCCCTGCTTGGAAAACTGCCTTTTGGGTTGTAGGGCTTAGAAATCTGAATACCTTCAGCTTTTATCCAGTTGTGTGAAATGACACCAGTATATCAGTTTGCTGTCGCTAGTTTTGCTGCTGAAGCTGTAGTTTTTGTTACAGAGGAAACCCGAATGGCATCTCCTAATGAACCATGAGAGCAAAGAGGAATAAGAGGAAGATTCCTCTCCTGTTCCCTGGTGGTTGATGGGTGAAGGTCACTGCTCTTGTCCTCTACCTGCTGTTTTTGGCCGTCCTTCTAGGTAGTGATGTGTGCTCACTAAAGCTTTCATGCCGATGGGTGTGGCTCCCTCTTGGCCACAACAGTTTGGCGTCCACTTCCTGGAGCAGAGATGGTAAGTAGCCACATCTGCTTGCGTTTCTAAACCAGCTGCAGAGAGGACCAGCCGCTTCCTAGGTTCTGGGTGCCTGACAGCTTTCAGAACGGCCGGCCAGTAGGAAATATTCTAGCATCACCTAAGAGAGGAACCATAGCCAAAGTCCAGAGCCACGCCTTAGGGGCAGTGGTATGGGGAGTTTTATTTTCCTACTTTATATCGTTTGTGTGCAGTTTGAATTTTCTGCAGTGAGTGTGGTAAAGAGGGGGAAAATGGAAACCTGATTATGTTCATTTGGAAACAGTCTCTTCATTCTTAGCAACTGTGTGACTTTGAGTTAAGTTCAATAATGTCTCTGGCCTTAGCAGTGAAATAAAGAGGTGGTTGAGTATTAAAATATATATAAATATGGATATATATGTATGTATTCATAATGCACACAGTTACCCTCAGCAAGCCTCACTATTATTGCTGTGTTGTTGACATTGTTCCTTACCAATCCCAAGACCCTCACACTGAAACACGGCTGCTGAGTGCTGCAGAAGGTAACTCTTTCCCTTTTGTTCTGTTTGAGATGAATCTTGCTGTGTTTCCCAGGCTGGTCACAAATTCATGAGCTCAAGTGATCCTCCAGACTCAGCCTCTGAGTGCTGGGACCACAGGCACAGGTCAGCACACCTGGTGACTCTCACCTTCTTCTCTTGGGAATTGAACCCAGGAGCATTCTACCTCTGAGCTACACCCCTAGCCCTTTTTATTTTGAAACAGGGTCTCACTACATTGCTGAAACTGGCCTCAAACCTGTGATCCTCCTGTCTCAGCCTCCCAAGTACTGGGATTACAGGTGCGTACCACTGCACCCAGTTTACTCTCAGGGTCCTGACTGGAAGAATATCCATCCTAATTAGGAGGCTGTCCTATCAGGAAGACATCAGAAGACAAAAGGCAGGTGCACAGGTTCCCCCACTTCCTTTTCCCCAGACAGGGTTTCAACTATCACTGTCCACTCCATACTTCCTCTAAGAACCAGTGGGATTGGTCACTCCGCATGGCTTACAGAGCACTTGGACAGGAAGTCTCTGAAAAGCCCTGACACATGGTCCGTGCTCAAGAAACGTGTATTCTTCTTCTCACTCATGGCTGCGCGTGCGCGCGCGCGCACACACACACACACACACACACACACACACACCTCAGTGCTGGGGGTACACAGGTGCAGGAAGCTCATCATGGGACCAGGCTTGACTGTTCTGAAGTATAGGGAAGAAGGTACAGCCACGGATCACAGACTCCAGCAGCATTGAGATCTCTTGAAGGGCTCATTTAAAACAGATGTCTGGCCGGCATGGTGGTGCATGCTTGTAATTCCAGCATTTGAGAGGCTGAGACTGGAGAATCTGAGTTCAAGGTCAGCTTCAGCTGCTTAGTGAGGCCCTCTGCAACTTAGTGAGATCCTGTTTCAAAATAAAAAATAGGGCTGGGGCTGTAGCTCAGAGGTAGAATGCCCCCAGGTTCCATTTCCAGTACCGCAAAATAAATAAATAAATAAATAAATAAATAAAAAATACAAATAAAACAGATGTCTGAATCCATATACTTGAGAGAGTCTGAGACAGGAGGATCACAGGTTCAAGGCTAGTCTTAGCAACTTAGTGAGACCCTGTTTTATTTATTTATTTATTTATTTATTTATTTATTTATTTATTTTGCAGTACTGGGGATTGAACTCAGAGGCATTCTACCTCCAAGCTACACCCCCAGCCCTATTTTTTATTCTTTATTTTGAAACAGGGTCTCACTAAGTTGTGGAGAGCCTCACTAGGTAGCTGAGGCTGGCCACGAACCTGGATCCTCTGGTCTCAGCCTCCCGAATGCTGGGATTACAAGCGTGCGCCACCACGCCTGGCGGTGAGACCCTGTTTCAAAGTAATAAATAAATAAATAAGTAGGGCTGGGAGTCTAGATCAGAGGTAGAATGCCCCTGGGTTCAATCCCTAGTATGAATAAACGAACAAATAAAACAGACATCTGTAAATCTAGAGTGAAGGCTAGGAATTTACATTTCCAAGTTCCCAGGTTCTGCTGCTACTCATAGGTCAAAGACCACAATTTGAGAACCATTGCAACTGACTGAGTTTTGAAAGGGAAGGGGAAGAGTATTGCTAGCAAGAGGTATCAGGAGAATCTGATATATTTTCTTCTAAGGTATGTCATTTTGCTTGATAAAGATGAACCTGAGTTATTCTAGTTAAATGTAGAAGCTGCAGAGTTTGGAGAGATAGAAATGTCTGAAGGCTTAGTGACCTCAGATGCTGGGGCCCAGCTGCCTGGGACTCCATTCCATCTCTTCTCCCTGTCCTTCAAGTCTCTATTCAAACCAAAAGCCATTTCCTGTCGACCTTTCTTCCTCACTTCCCAAGGCGGATTTTGGCTATGCTCCACTCCCAGAGCACTCAGCGCATGTCCGTATCATGATAAAGGTCTCACTGCACTGTACATTCATTTATGGCCTGTATTCGCCATCAGACCATGAACGCTTTGACTGGTGCGATGCCAGTTCTCTCAGGATATCATTTAAGCTTAAATGTTTATTGACTGCTACACTAATTGGTTGGATAAATGGGTGTGTTTAATGAATATAAAAATATGTAGTGCCAGTAAAAACTATCAAAATTGATACTGTGTGTAAATATTGAGAACTGGAAGCCAGGGATTTCTTGTTTTAATAAAGATGGGTCCAGCTCTTGGCTTTACATTGGGCATGTAATCTTGGATAAATTGCTTGGTCATTCTGAGCTTCCTTCTCATCATTGGTAAAATAAAGTCATTAAGTTTTACACATATGTAAGGATTAAATGAAATAGTGAGTAAAAATGTTTAGCATGGCTTTTAGCATGTGAAAAATATCAAATAAAATAAAATTCAATATTTGATAAAGCAAAACGAATTGAAAATGAAAATTATTTGGGCTAGGTAAAAGTAACACTGCCAATTAGAGCTATTTCCAAAGCTTGTTTAATATTGATGTTCAAAGCCGGGCGTGGTGGCGCACGCTTATAATCCCAGCATTCGGGAGGCTGAGACTGGAGGATCCGGGTTCTTGGCCAGCCTCAGCTACCTAGTGAGGCACTCTGCAACTTAGTGAGACTCAGTTTCAAAATAAAGAATAAAAAATAGGGCTGGGGGTGTAGCTCGGAGGTAGAATGCCTCTGAGTTCAATCCCTAGTACTGCAAAAAAAAAAAAAAAAAATATATATATATATATATATATATATATATATATATATTGATGTTCAAATTTCAAGCAGCAAAATACCATTTCACAGGTCACTTCACTTGATACATGTCAAATTAACTTTGGTCATTATTTTTCCAATGTTAAACTGTGTCTCAAGTCAAGGAGTCTAAAGACTATGGAAAACCTATTTGAGCTAGCGCTCAGGATGTCATTGTTGACTTTTAAAAACTCTTACTTAGCAAGGCGTGGTGGCATGTGCTGTAATCCTAGTACCTGGGAGGCTGAGACAGGAAGAACGCAGGCTCAAGGATAGCCTCGGCAAGTAGTGAGACTCTCATCATCAGTCTAGCGAGACCCTGTTTCAAAATAAAAATAAATAGAGCTGGGGGTGTAACTCAGAGGTAGACTGCTCCCAGGCTCAATCCCCAGTATCACAAAAACAAAGCAAAAACTCTCATTCAGGCAAATGAAAAAACTTTCACTCAGGCAAATGAAAATAGGAAGGAAGGATTTCAGACGAAGTGACACAGGGTCACAAACATAGATAACTTTTCTTGAGAAGTGTGCCAAAAAATTAATGTGTCAGAAGCTGGGCATGGTGGTGTATTCCTGAAATCCTAGTACTTGAAACACCAAGACAGGAAGATTGATTGTTTGAGTCCAGCCTCAGCAATTTAGAAGACCCTCAGCAATTTTAGTGAGAACCTGTTTCAAAATAAAAAATAAAATAGGGCTCGGGGTGTAGCTCAGAGATAGAATGCCCCTGGGTTCAATCCCCAGTACCAAAAAAAAGGGATCAGGATCAGAGAGAAAGACAATAGCAACTCTTTCTTAACACACACACACACACACACACACACACACACACACACACCCATACGTCTAGTATATATTACTAACATGGAAGTGTGTGTGTGTGTGTGTGTGTGTGTGTGTGTGTGTGTGTTCCTGGGTATTGAACCCAGGGGCATTCTACCTGGAAGATACAACCTCAGGTCTATTTTTTTTTTTTAACAGGGTCTCACTAGGTTGATAAGAGTCTCTCTGCTTGCTGAGGTTCTCCTCAAACCTGCAATCCTCCTGTCTCAGCCTCCCAAGTCGAGATTGAAGGCATGCGCCACCACACCCAGCTTATTTTTTAGAGATGGGGTCTTGCTATGTTGCCCAGACTGGAGTGCAGTGGCTATTCGCAGGCACGATTCCACTGCTGATCAGGATGGGAGCTTTGATATACCAGACTTGAAATTATTTTAATGCCAAGTAGCAGATCTTCTTAAATCCGAAGTCCTATAATTTTTCTCTTCATTATTTGAAGGAAATATTCAAATACACATATAGATCAATGTTTTGTTCCAAGTGTATTCTCTTACAGAGCCCTTAGAATGTTCCTGTTTTCAAGTTGAAGCTGTTTTAAAGGGCCAATATGTAAAAAATGGGCAACGCCCTTGGGAGAGGAAGACAGTCCTTAATAAATCATGTCCTAATGACCCAGACAGGACAGAGCAAGCAGGACTCTGTCATTGCTGAACTGGTCTCCAAAACAGGAATGCACAGGAAATGGGATGACAGCAAATTTCAAAGCACTGCAAAGTCCTCATTAATGCTGAACTTGGAAGTCACACTTCAGCTGAAAATTTGCTGAAACAGAAATAAACAAACATGAGGCCCTTTGGGTCTTCATCTGTACACAAAAATATGAATGATGTGCTATTCAGCGGAGTTCTCTATGATAATCAGGTTTGACTACTTGTTTTTCAAGGAGCTTTTATCTTCAGATTCATTCTGGAGATGAGCTCTTTGTGAGCACTCTTTCCAGGGTGCTCAAGTGTGCACCAAGGACCATCCTGCAAACAGAGACTTGGAGAGGGAAGCTTTTCAGCTGAGAAGACAAAAAATAAATAAATAAATAAAAGTAAATAAATAAATAAAGCTCTGCCTTGCAGTCAATGGCCTCTTTCTTACTGCTTCCTCTGCAGAGGATAAGTACAAGTTTAGTAGCATGGTTAGTAACTAATTAAGAAAAAGCGTGATTTGTGTTTCTTTTGTTTTTTAATTCTTTGGGGGATTTTTTTTTTTCAAGAGTTGGTTTTGCTTTGGAGAAAATGCATTTTTCTAGCTCCACCAATCTCATAGACTCTATCGCTCCTTACAAACTAAGAAACCAAATGGAATGCTTACTTACCTTTTCAAAAGACCATAGTACTTAATATTTTAGAATTGTATACTATTTTCTAATCATGATTAGTCTATAACTTTCAAATGTAATGAATTGCAAAGAATCACTTATAAGATGATCCTATGGAGGTTTGAAACCATTTTCTAATGAGGGGGGAAAAAAGCTATTTTCAATTATTGTATTTTCATAGTAATGCAAATCTAGTTAACCCACCACATGTGTCAAAGAACAGTAGGAATGAAAAGTACTATATGTTTACATATATTTGGTAGCATTATTTCAGGGATCCAAAGAACACAAACATTAGAGCCAAACACACCTGAAACCATCCTGGATGAGCTTTGCGACACTGAGCAAATAACTCTGTTTATCTGAACCTCAGTGGCCTCATCCATAAAGTGGGGATAATGTTTACATCTTGGGGTGCAGCTGTGAAGACAACACATGAGATGAGAGCCAACTCGCTCAGATGCCTGGGTTTGGATTCTAGCTCTGCCATTTACTTGCTGGGAGCCTTTGGTAACTTATTACTTTCTCCCTGCATCAATTTACTCATCTATAAAATAGAAACTTGCTATGGAGTCCTGTTGATTTTATTGGGTTGAGTCAATATGTATAAGATATTTAGAATAATACTTGGCATATGGTAAGCACCATAAAAGAGTTATTATTACTCTTATGAGGTAGGCCTTCTCTCCTCTGCTCCTTTCTCCTTTTCAGTACTGGGGATTGAACCCAGGGCCTCATGTATGCTAGGCAAGCACTTGACCACTGAGCTACATCCCCAGGCCTCCTGATTCTTCTTAAACAACATTAACAACTTATCCTAAATTTAAAAATTAGATGGACAGATAGAAAGATAGATAATAGAGTTACTTGCCCAGGAAATAGATTTGGTCCATGGTAATTTATCCCTATATACGGAAAAGAAATCCCATCCCCTAGATTGTGTAAAGGAAGACATAGAGAAGGAAGGGAGGATTGTGTTCAGCCCAAAAGCCAAAACCACAATTTCAGATGCACCATTCACTTGGTTGAGGAAGAATGTCAAGTGTTAACTATTCTTCACCAGAAGGAAAACAAGCAACAAGTCTCTGCAGACATAGAAAGCATTGTTTTGAGGAAATGGAAAGGAGATCTCAGACATGCTGGGGCAGGATTATTATTCCACTGCCTTTTAATTGCAATTACCATACTAAAAATAGTCGCATTGTACTTCATTCATGTATCATTGTTCAATAGTCCCATTTGTGGAATATGAAAATATTTGATGCCTTGCAAATGAAGACAGCTGGATGCTTAAAACCCAATCTGAAGTATTAAACAGAGCAAGGGCCTTAATGTATTCTTTCTCTCTGGTACAATGAAATTGTTGTTTGTCAGCTATACCTTTAATTCCTAGAATTAGGCAAGGATGGGGGAGGAATTTTTATTTTCATAGGGAAGTTGCCAACTATTTTAGCTTTGCCTACTTGGAAAGGTTAACATTATAATGAACCAAGAGTCATGGCCAACCATCTTAGATGCTAATATGGCCCTCGGTGTTAGGGGAGAAGAGGTGGGAGGGAGTACATGGGAAGAACTCATATATTTTCATTTTTTAAAACCTGCTGTCATTGGAATATATACATACGTACATATACATACATATATATATATATTGTCTTTATTTGGAACCAAGCCAGGTCCCTTGGTCACAGCTGTGCCTGGGAGGGTGTGGGGTGGTAATGTTCCAGTGTGGAGCAGTCTCTCCCAGCTCTGCATGTGCCTGGGCAGCAGCAGCAGCAGTGTGTCACCCCCAGATGCAGAGCTTCAGGATAGAGATTATCTAAAGAATAAAAGTAATGCTGAACACCACCAAATTTTAAATTATTTTGAGTTTCATCTTGAAGATGGAAATTCACAATGCAACTCTTGGTAGTTCCTCAATTCGTCTATTGAGATAAAATGAACTCCAAGGCCTAAGGACAGATCACCTTGGAATTTTCCAGGGACCGCAGCCCAACCAGGACAAGTCATCTCAGAGGCCGTCCAATCTGAGGGAGGATAACTGGTGACTTTAAGGAGAGAAAACCAGAATAACATGAAGTGGTGCCAGAAAACACACCGAGTGTTCTGGGACACTTGGCTCTTTCTTAGTTTCCTTTGAACATTATTTTTATTATTATAAACAACTTTGCAGAGAGTTTAATCCCATAACCTCTTCAATAAAGTGGAATTATTGACATAGCTCTATGGATGCTTATGATTTTGTCTATATCTACACGTCTTATTTACAAAATTTTGGTCACTCTGTATGTGATGGGGGAGTCTTACTTTTCATTATAACCTTTTTATAATGTTATTTTTCTTTGACTTTTAAAATATATTTGTTGTCTAACTCTATGTTTAACCTTTTAGAAGGTGGCATGGTATTTTATCTAAGTGTTGTTGTAACCATGTATTTTCTCAAAGGAAAAATCAACTTGCTCTTATTGTTAAACTCCTGGGTCTCGGCACCCTCAAAAAAGAAAGAAAAGAAAAAGAAAAAAAAAATCAACACTTGCACTATAACTTATGGGAAAGTGTATTTCTTTTTATACCCTATGAGATGCTTTATTTGAACATATTGTCAACTCACTATTTGGCAATTAAACATAAAAATTTTGACAGTGAAAACTCTAAAAATTGGCTAGCAAATGATATAAACAATGCAATTAATTATAGGAAGAAACTAAGAAAAGATTATTGATTCTTTTGTCTCTCAGTACTATAGAATGTGATAGTTTTTGCTGAAAGCAAAACTACTCAGAAAGCCAAAATGGCCCAATTATGCTGCACTCCAGAATCCCATTTATCCATTCATTAACTTACTCTGTAATTCAACTAACACTTATTGCACACCTACTATTTGCTAAAGACTATTCTAGATGTGAGAATTCTTACAATAAAAATTACCCATTCCTTTACAGGCCTTCCAGGGAGAAACATACAATAAAAAATGAAAACAAGCCAGGTGTGTTGGTGCAGGTCTGTAATCCCGGTACTTGGGAAGCTGAGACAGGAGGATTACAGGTTCGAGGCCAACCCTCAGTAACTTAGCAAGAACCTCAACAACTCATCAAGACCCTGTTTCAAAATAAAAAATTTAAAAAGGGCTTGGGGGTGTAGCATGGTGGCAGATTGCCCATAGGTTCAACCCCTAGTACCAAAAGAAAACAACAAATAGAATAGAAAGCGAGAGGAAAGAAGGAAGGAAGGAAGGGAGGGAGGGAGGAAGGGAGGAAGGAAGGAAGAAATGTCAAATTCAAGAAGGGTCCTGGGGTAGAAAGACATGGGTTGGGGGAAATAGGGAATCTGCTATCTTGGAAAGGGAGGCCTGAGAAGTTTTCTCTGCTAAGGGATGGAAGTGACTTAAATCCTTCATATCTCTGGGGGAAGATGCCTTGTGTGTGAGGAGTGTAGCTCCCTTTCATGTGCCTTCATAGTTTGTATTTATTATTTCAAAGGATATTCATTTTTTGTGAATGTGCTGCTACTTGGACAGCTATGGGAGGTATAAGAATGACTCATGCAGGCGTGCATGGTACCTGCCTCACAGAGCATATGGGAAGACAAGAAATCACAAGTGTGACAGTGCTTTGAAAGAGGAAGTCCAGGGTTCTGTTGTGGCCGATTTTTATAGCTGGGAGGTCAGGGCAGGTTCCCCTGAGGAAGTGGCCTTCAGGTAGTGAAGTCAGTGTGAGCCAGATTAATGTGAAAAAAGGCAACGAGAGTAAGGGAAATTTATGGGCTGCCAGGGTCAGCGTACAACCTTGTTTCTGCTGATGACTTTCAACTTTGTCACCTATCCAGTCTACCAAGGGCTAAGAAGTAACATCATTGGATGACATTTCCTTGCTTCTCTGGCAGATGCACAAATACTGTGGTTCCACAGTACGTGGATAAAGGAAAAGGATTGGTACAGGGGTCAATAATAATGCAACCCAAACTAAGTGATTCAATTCATATGCAAGATTTGTATATCTTTATTTGCCCTAAGTTTTATTGTCAATCAATCTTTTCGATAGCTGGAGT
>PVLC010007691.1:0-27500 GCA_004027655.1 Graphiurus murinus | reverse complement strand
AAAAGTCCTAAAGTCCGGGAGAAAGTTTTCTGTCATGGTGACGGTGACTTGTGTGGTATGAAGGCTTTGGAATAAAAATACAAATCTGGTTTCAATCATGACTCTGCCACCTACTGTGTGACCCTGGGCTAGCTAGCTAAACTCCAAGTTTCAGTGTCCTCACCTGTAAAATGGGATAATAACAGCTTTCACACAGAAGGTTGGGAGGAATCCAGGAGAAAATGCAGGGAAAACACTTAGCACAGTGCCTGGCACAGTGTAGATGCTGCCAGATGGTTGGTTCCTTCCACCCTTACTTCTGGTCAACAATGATTAGTTATTAATCAGCATCTTTAGGTTATGGCTACTTAGCTAGTTACTAGTACGATTAATTATACTTGCATGTAGCCCATAGTTTTTCATCTTGTCTACAGTATCTTTTCAAGTACTTTGCTTAAGTTCCACTTACAGAGAGAGGTTTCCTCGTGAAATGGGGACAGAGACAAAGTAAACAGCAATAAGATTCCATCTGCATGTAAATTTAGGAAAAATAGAAAGCTACCAGTGAAGTTGCTTGACCTTGAAAAAACAGTCTGCATTCAGCCCACAAGTGCACACTGGACAAACACTGTGTGCCTGGCAATGAGCTGGGGAATGCACAATCGTTTTACAACGATTAAAACTCACTGTCTGTGTTCCAGGAACTTACAAGTCTAGAATTCTAGAGTCACAGAGGGCTAGTCTGGGTCACAGAATTGGGTCAAGTGATTTCATTCCATTTGCTCCTGTTATCCAGCCAGCAAACATTTGTGGTGCACTTGCTAGGTGTCCGGGCCCCGCCTTCATCCCACCTACCCGATTAAGCACTAAAGGGGAGGGGGCCTGGATAAAAGAAGCCACTGTCCTTGCTTTCAGGGAGTTCTTTGTGCTGGAGGCCCGCTGCTAAGTGCTCGCGATACAAAAATAAGACAGATTCTCCGTGCTCTCAGCACCCAAGTTGCAAGTGGTTAACGGAATTTTTATTTTCTCTAACTTTCTTTTCGTCTCGCTTACTAGGCAGCTTTTTGCAGTAAAGGTCGCAGCCACAGGGAATGTGTCTGCCACACGGCAGGGAGTCAGAATCTGGCTACTGGAAGGAAATGCAAAGGAATAGCTCTGCGCTTGAATTTTCTCTTTTGAACGAGAATGACAGCTCCACCGGACGCTTGGAGGTCAAGACGAACGAAAGGAATGGGAGAACACTTGCAGTCCTCAAGATGGAAAAAGCCTCCTAGAAACATTAAGTATTCGTTTTCTTGTCTGGATTTTGGTAAACCAGGGATTTTAGGAAGGGTCTGGCACTCCGTGTTCCTAAAATTTGGTTTCCTAGATGGAGTCGGAAGGAGGAAAGCGAGGAAAAGCTGCGTGAAGTCAGTATGCCCCGAGTGAAGAAGGGGATGAACAAGGGGTCAGAAGGGGGAGCCAGGCACCCACCCAGGACCCAGAGAAGAGGGATGTCCCGGGCGACAAGGAGAGTTCTGCATCCGCACCCGCAGCGACCGCGGCGAGTGGAAGACCAGAGGGGAAAGACAGAGCAGGGTCGAGGAAATCCAGAGAGCGAACGCGGATTGGTCCTCTCCTCGGGGCGTGGGCTCCTGTGAGCCAAATGATTGGTGGCGGGAAAGTAGCAGGTAAACCGGCCCTTGCAGCCTTGCCATTGGTCAGCGGCCTTTCTAGCCGCCACGCTACTGGCCAGTGAGCCACCGAGCCGTGCGCGCATTGGCCGGGGGTGGCCGCCGAGGCCGGCTCTTTTTGCGCGCTCGGATTGGCTGGCGGGAAGAGGCAGGTATCCGGGCTCCGCGGCTCCTCCATTGGTGGGCGGGGAAGGGGGGTTGGGCACAGCGATTGGTGGGCGGGGGGCCGGGCCTGGGCCGGCGGGGAGCGGATTGGTCGGAAAGTAGGTTAGTGGTGCGACATTTAGGGAAGGCAGAAAGTAGGTCAGGGACGGAGGTGCCTGTTTACCCGCGCCGGACTCACCGCCGCCGCCGCCGCGGGATCCGAGTGCGGGCGCGGGCGCGGGCGCTCCCTGCTAGCCACGGTGAGTGTCGGGCCGGCTGTGGCCAGCGGCACGGCCGGGACACCCCGTCGGGCCGTTAGCACCCTGGCAGGCGCGGCGCCCCTGCCGCCGCCCCGGGCGCTGCCCGGCCGCCGGGGAACCCTGCCCGACGTGCCCGCTGCCGGCCTTAAAGGGCCCGTGCGCGCTCCCTGCCCCCACCCGGGCCGCGAGGAGGCTTCGCCCCTTAAAGGCGCCGCGCCCGCCCGCCCCCATCCTCCTCCCGGGGGCCGGCGCTGCGGGCCAGGGCGGGCAGAGGTGCTGCAGACGCCTTGGAAGGCACCGGGAAAGTGTCCGCGGAGTACCACCTCCCTCCTTGGGCATCGCTACCTGGCAGGGGGGAGGGGACAGCCAGCTGACTCTTAAAGGGGTACTCTGCCCTTTGAGGCAGTGACCCAGCCGAGGGCGAGTCCTAGGATGTATCCCCGAGAGCCGCGGGGACTCCCGAGGGGACCAGCTCTGGTGGCTGTTCCCAAGGGCGTTGGGAGAACGATGCCGCGTCTGCCCTTCCTCCCCCTCTCCACTTCCCTTTCGGGAGCCCGCGAAGCTGGATGGGGGCGGGGAGGGCGTCTCCGTCGGGCTGGGGAGTCCGAGACTGCCCGTCCCTTTGGCCCTGTCGCCAAAGCCGGCGCTGTACCCGGGAACCCCCTGCCCGGCATGGGGACAACCCCAGCCTACCAACTTTCCTCCGGCCTCCTCTGGGTCCCGGTCCTGACCGGCCCGGGAGGATCCCCCGTGGGTCTACAAGCAGGTGCCCGACGGCGCGGGGATGTCGCCCGGCGCCCAGATGCCGGCCGGGTTCCCGCCCTAGAGCGCCGGATCCTCGGAGCCGGGCGGAGAGCGCCGTGCGACTGCTTCAGCTCGGGGTTTGACAGATGTCGGGGAAGTGAAAGGTTTCCGCTGGCGACTGCCGGGCTTTGACAGTTGAGAGAGCTCGGGTTTGCCCGGTGGAAGGTGGAAATTAATGCGGACCTCGTGGAACGCCTGGTCAGCCACCCCGAAAGGTCGCGGTAGCCGGGCGCGAGCGAGCAGGTGCCTGACGGCGGGCGGGCAAGGAAGGGTACACTGGCATCTGTCGTCAAGTTTGTGCTGGGCGGTGGGGGACCCAGCTGATGTCCCCCACCCGATACTGGATTCCCATTAATCTCCCCGCCACAGTCACTTCGCTGTCTTCTAGCCTTGTTTTGGTCCTTTGGTGCTTGCAGTCCTGTGTCCTGTTTTTCATTGTTACTCCTCAGCAAGAAATGATTAGCCAAGTTTTTCTCACTCAGCTTCCAGAAATCAGATTTGGTATTTATGAAGAACCTTTTTTTGACAGTGCCATATTTCCGGGATCATCGTGTTTGTTTGTTGTTGTTGTTGTTTAATCCACAGACGCTGCCCATCGTATGCATCTCATTTCCTCAGCATTTACTTGTCATTTGTCCTTTTGACATCTGCTACTGTGCCCTCTTTTAGTCTATTTTTATATGACAACTATTATTTTAATTCTTCTGGTCCCATTGATATCAGGATCTGTCAATTTGGGTTGGTGGAGTTTTTAATTAATGTTCCCGTTGAATCATGAGCTTAAAATAAGCATTGCTGCTCCTGAGCAGTTTTGAATAATCGCATATTCTCTGTGCTTGCAAGACTTAAAAAAAAAATCACTGCTGTTAAATTTGATTTCCATATCAATGAAATTCCAAAATATTTTTAAAATACAAAATTTAATCTTTCAGCTTATGCTTTGTTACTGAGTTCACTTTATTGATAAATCTTTTTTATCAATAAATAAATCCTTTTTATCAAGTTTGTTGAACATATTTAGAAGGCTTGGAAATTTCCTGGGTAGGATTTGGAATTGTCTGTATCATCCAAAGCTGGATTTGTAGAGACACTTTAATCCTGCCTGTAGATGTAGTTCATGGATAATAATAATAATGTTAAAATGGAAGTTAAATTTGTACCTTACTCTGACCCCCTACAGTTTATAAAGGGAGAGAAAGGAGCTAGTGTGTGGAGGTACACTAACGTGGAAGTTAGGAGGTGGGGGGACAACCTGGTTCTAGCTCAGACTTGGCTCTTGTGACTTGTGCCTCTCCCGGCAAGTTGCTGAGCCATCCTAGGTTCTGTTTGCTTCAAATGGAAAGTAAGACAGTTGAACTAGGTGATGCCAAAGGTTCCTTCTATTCTAAAGTTCTATAAGTCTCTAAATATTTAATCCATTTGAATTCAGGTTGGTATTTACCTCCTGGAACCTCCAACACATCTGAGCTGAAGTCCTATTTCCATAGGAAAGTTAAGCAGATCAACAGATGGTGTTTTAAAGGATCCATTTCAAATGATTTCTAAAATAATGACTACTCACGAGTTTGCATGCCACAGGGCAGGAAAAGGAAGTGGCCATGTTTTCAGATTCATCCCTTCACCCCAATAATCTCAGTGGAATTTATGTACAAAGAGATGAACATGCGCTATAGAAAGACTTGGCTATGTTAACAAAACTACATAAGAATATGTAAAAGCTAACTATTTAATCTGTTTAGTGCAGGAGTTGCCTTCCATCTATGAGCTTTCTTCTACTTGTGATTTCATCATCAACTCTCACTGTGTAGGAGAAAGTCAACATTATTGAAACAGTTTCTGCCCCTTACAGTGCTATGATTTTACAGGCAATGATTTTAGTTAGTACTGTGCATACTAAAGTCGGCACATGCTGGGAAATAAAAAAATCTGTTCTAGACCTTGAAGTTTAGTTAAGAGCTCAGGGACACAGGCATATCATCCTTCTCCACAGTCTTTTCTCTCCTCATTGCCACCTTATCACAAGACTCAGAATTACACCCAAATAACCACTCTGTCTTTTCTACTCTTTCTCATGAAATAAGACCTGCTCTGACTTAAGCTCCCTTCGCTTCTCTTTCTTCTTGTTCAAAATATCCTCTTTCCCCATTGAGCCCTCCTCTCCTCCCAGTTCAGAGAAAGCAAGTGGGTCCCTCCTCTGTTTCCTCTTATTGAGCTCTCACAGTGGCCAGGAGCCTGGGTTCTGGTGGCAAAGGACCTAGGACATGGGTTCTGGCTGTGTATCATGAGACAAGTGCATGACTTCTCTGACCCCAAGCTCCTTCTCTGTGGTGTAATGACAACCCCTGCCTCTTGGAGTCCCTGTGAGGATTACGATGACAGGATGACACATGTAAAATGCCTAGCACACAGGAAACCTTTTCTCCATGCCAGCTGCCACTCCCTCCCACCTCTGCCAGGGTCCTGTCACCAAATAGCCTTTGTGCTATTCGGTGACACACTGGTTTCTTGATTCTCTTCCTGTACCCACTGCAGGACTGCAGGTAGCCATCTGTCCTAGCCTCTGCTGTTCATACTGTGTGTTTATCCCCAGCCTCCCCACCTACCCAGAAAACCCTTTGTCTTGATCTAGGAGAGGAAGTACAGAAGAGGAAGAAATGGCCTGGTGTATGCCAGGCAGTGTACATGTATGAACACTTGGTCTCTGAGTCTTTATGTCACCCTCCCTCCCTTTCTTCCAGCCTCTCTCAGAGCTCTAAGCATTCACCTCCTCTGCTCTCCCATCTCCTGCTCCATCCTTAACACCTGCCCTCTGGCTTCTCTCCCTACTACCATCCTTCTGTATATTTCTCCTCAAAGTTTCCTCCAAGCCAGGCATGGTGGAGCATACCTGTAATCCCAGGGAGGCTGAGGCAGGGGGATGGAATGTGAGTGCCCAGTCTGGGCAACTTAGTGAGGCCCTGTTTCAAATAAAATAAAGGGGGCCAGGAATGTAGCTCAGTGGTAGAATACCTCTGGGTTCAATCCCCAGTACCACATACACACACAAAAAGTCTTGAATTCCAGAGGCCTGTTCTTACTCCTAAATGGTTGTTCTTCGTTCCTTTGTAGCTCTTCTCTCACCTCCTTCTGGAACGTTCCTCCTCCCTCCACCTTTGGGCCACACTGGTTTCTTGATTCTCTTCCTGTACCTACTGCAGGACACATGGCCATACCATCTTCTGCTTTTAAGACTAAGCTCAGGTGCTTGGTCCTACAGGAACTATTTCTTCATTTTGTTTGTCTCCTCATATGAGGAAGCAGTGTCCCCAGCCCTTAACTCATTTGTAATTCCTTTCGATTATGCTGTATCTGGAAAAATATCTCCTGCTCACCCATGCTGACTGCTTTGGGAAGAGTTCATCTTGGTTTTCCCAAAATGGCAGCCACAGGGAGTCTTCAGGACATGCATGTCCAGTGCACATCCTGGTTAAAGATCTTGGAGGAGGAAGGAGGGTAGGATGAAACGCAGGGATGAGTGAGGGAGGCAGGGATGCACACCATGGAGAGATGGGGTGTAGGATGCATTAGTAAATGTGGCCATTAGTGATTACATCTCATGGAAGGAGGGTTTGAAGTGGGGACTTAACTTTAGGGGCAGATGATATTGAATGAACTCTAGTCATCTTTGTTTCAGGGGAGGTTGAGGGCTGGCATATAATGGAAAATGACTTTTACCTGAGTACATGCTGTTCTTTAAAGGAGTAGAAACTCGTGTTTGTCCAGCCTGGGTAAAGGAGGGGATAGATGGTCTGCCTAACTTAATATTCTGGTCAATACTATATCTACCAGGTTTTGTACATATAATAGGTAAAATATATATAGGTATGTATTACTTCAGTGACTATTTAAAATATATGACTTGGGAAAATTAGTTTGTTACTTTAAATCTGATTTATCTGCAAGATGGGAAGAATTATTATGGTAATAACAGCTGACATTTATTGAACACTTTCTACATGCTAGCAAATATATTGGTCACCATATACTTATTAACTCTTTTAATCTCCATAACTACCCCATAAGTTAGGCACCACAATTATCCTTATTTTGCAAGTTAGTAGGTTATGTAAACTTCTCAAGACCACCTGCTGGTAAGGGGTGGGGCAGGATTCATATTTGGTACATGCCAGGGCCTGCTCCAGACCGCTGTAGCAAATACCTACTGAGAAGGACCACTGTGTTAGATCCCATATACCATGCGCCCAGCACCCTGCCAGGAGCCCAGTAGGCTTACAGTGCTTGGAAACCAGTTTTACCATTGACAAGTGTGGTGTGTGCTTCCTTTATGGCAGGGCTGAAGGACTCTGGCATGGGTTATTACCCTAGTAGTAGTGTGTTAATCAGCTTTACATCGTTGGTGACCAAAATATCTAATAAGAACTACTTAAAGGAGGAAAAGTTTATTTTGGCTCATGATTTCAGAGGTCTCAGTCCATGATCAGCGGGCTTCCTTTTAGGGGGCCTGTGGCGAGGCAGAACATCATGGTATACAGGTGCGATGGAGGAAAGTTGCTCAGCTCTTGGCAGCCAGGAAGGAGGGGGAGAGAGGAGGGAAGAAGGAGGAGGGAGGAGAGGGTGGAGAGTAGAGAGACGAGGGGACTGGGAAGAAGGTAAATCTTCCAGGGCACTCCCCCAGTGACCTACTTCCTGCAACTAGGTCCCACCTCCTAGTAGTCCATCAAATAGATTAATCCACTGATGAGCTCAGAGCCCTCATGATCCCATCATTACCTAACCTCCCTGCCTCGGGGACCATTCTTTCAAAATGAGACTTTGGGGGACATTCCAGATTCAAACCATAACAGCTTGTAAGCATCTTCTCACATCCTGTTGTGCATATCTGTCTCTTGTCCTCCTGCTTTTCGGAGGTATTGCTCTGATGCAGGCCCCACGTGGCTGAGCCACCCCCTCCCCAGGCAGCCTCCAGACTTAACACACTCCCCCAGCCCCCACCATATCCTATAGTATTGTAGCTGTCTGCAGAACTCCTCATAGGGAGGAGACCTTTGCAGAAGTCTGTCACCTTCATCCTTCTTTCCCTAGCTCCTTACCCTTCTTTTCCTAGCTCCTAATACCCTCAGTCTCTGTGAATCTGCAGTCTTGGTGTATACATATTTTTTTTTGTATATTTTTAATGCCAGTTGTTCCTGGAATACATTTAGATAGTAAGGGAAACATTGTTTTATGTCAAGAACCTATTACATAAAAATGTGTTATATAATGTTCAAATATATACCGCACAGTGAAGATACCACTTTGTTTTTCAAAGAATAGAAAGATAACAGTTATGGGCTATCCTGAATATAATTAATTTCTAATTGGAAAGTGTGGAAAAATGTGCTCTGCCCTCGGAGCTGTCATTTTGAACCCAGTCATCCTTTCTGGGCACTCTGAGACTAGGCTGCCGAGGACTTGTTCTGACTCTTGGAGAGATTCTGGAAACTGCCTTTGTGGGGAGGAAAGTGCTTTGACGCAGTCTTTCTCATGCCCGTCTCTCTTGTGCCTAAGCAGGGGGAAGAGTCTCTTTTTGGTCCACCCATATTCAGACCACAAATGTCCACTTGCAATCAATTTTCTGGTTTACTGTCTACTTCTTTCAATTTTCCTCACATGATGCGACAGCTTTGCCTTCCAAGAACACTCTGTGTTCCAGGCCTCCCAAGGTGGACTCTGTCCCTCCTCTCCAGCCCTGCCACTGCCCCCAACCTCCGTGGCTACATACCCTAGGCCTGAGGCTCTGTCCTGCTTGCGTCTCCTCTGCCCCCTAGGCCACTTGGTCACGCTCTCTTGTGCTGTGTTCTTCACTCAGGTTGTTCCCTTTACCAGAGAATCCTTTCTTCCTTACTTCTGCCTGCCTTGATTCTCACTTCTGTGTGAAGCCTCTTCTGATGACATTTGCTTCTCTCTGTCCCTTACCCGCCATTCATTCGGAAGCAATGACATTTCATAATTAGCAAATTACCGTATCATGCCTAATCAAGACGGCCAGTTCTCTCATTTTTTAGTTGTTTCCTGATGAATTGTCTTGTCCTCACTTCCCACTCTGCAACTCTACTCCTTCAATCATTTGGTGACGTTCACTTGGAGACCCACCATGTGCGCAGCCCTACTCCATGCACTAAGGACACAGCTATGAAGAGACAGTCAACAACAGACCGTGCTAACTGCTGGCAGCAACGGCTACTAGGAAAGAAATCCAGTAAAACAATAGTGATGATAAGTGGTGGCAAAGAGGTTGCTTGAGCTGGATCACCAAGGAAAGCCTCTCAGAGGAGATGACATTCGATCTCAGCTTCAGAAAGATACATCTGGGGGGAATGTATCCTAGGAAGAGGGAGCAGCAAGTACCAAGGTCCTGAGGTTGGAAGTGGATTGATGTTTCTGAGGAAAGTGAAGGTCAGTGTAGCTGGATGATGAGTTGTTTACAAATGTTTTCTCCCGGTAACTCTGAGCCCAGTGTTAGAAAAGCCCTGAAAGTGCTTGCACGTGGCATTAGAGCATCTGCCCTTGGTTCTTTGTTGTGCAACTGGAAGTTCACTGTACCCTGCTCAGAAGGCCTTTAATAAAACATAATGCATTGTTTGTTTGTTTTGTCGCATATAAACACATTAAGGCTCTGAAGGGGTTTCCTCATAAATGTACTCTGACCATGTGTCACCAACTATTACTGTTTTAATTATGTTTGGTGCGCTTACTCTTTTAATTATGTTTAGTGCTTCAGACCTCAGAATTCTGTTTTACATGCACAGCCGTCTTAAAAAGAGGTTTTGTTCTAAAAGTTCATTTGTAAGGCAGTTGATGGAAACTTGGTATGCATTTTTATTTAACTATGTATAGAAAAAGCAAACTATATAGTGGTTGAGTTCCCAGGCAAGCCCATAAGAGATGTTGAGTGGTGACTGTAGCCGAAACCATACCATTTGATACTAAAGTCTTATTAGCATTAACTGGGCCTTCTTTTGCTAGCCCCCTCAACTCTATAGCACTGTAGTTATTTACTGTTGGCATTAACCATTTACATGAGTCACTTCTACTGTTCTTCTGGCCTATCAGAAAGTTTTATGAAAGGACTTTTTACCTTTGTGCCATTAAGATTTGGCCTTGTGTTTTATGAATTAGAGAGGAGAATAGAGAGTGGGAAACACCTGGCCCAGGAGCGGCCTGGCTGCTGACTTGCTGAGTAAATTGGATTAAGATGTCCTCATTGGAAACTTTGATTTCTCCTGTCCTTCTTGGCTATAAAAGCCTCTGTTTTCTGACCATGGCAGGAAAACATTCATGTGCTTCATTGTTCAAAACTGTCCTCAAATGGCCATCTCCAGTTTCTTCTTGAAGAAGTATATGGCATGCAAGTAACAAGGAACTCAAGAACTTCGCATGAATGGTGCTCCCTCCCCAGTAGTGCCTTTAGTACAAGCCTTGATTTTGATCTGCTGTCTGACTTGATGAGTTGAAAGAAATTTTGTCCTAGAACTTTGGGTCCAGATAAGATTCCTGTGTTCTTGGCCAGCTTATCTCCCATATAATTATGTAAATGGTTTTTTTCTTTTAACTCTTAAGGATAAAAATGGTGACTGGTTTGTTTGCTCATGAAATACACTTATAAGTGCCCTTAGGGAATGGAAGGAGTTTGCAGGAGAGAACAGAGCTGAAAGAGTGTGGGATCAAAAACAATTTTAAATGTTAAATGCAAAGCTATTTTCAGTATCCTGCTGGAAGAAAAAAATTTTTTTTCAAGGCTTTAGATGGTAGAAGAGATTTTTGCTTCAAAGGAGAAAGGAGCCGAAGGTTTTGCAGCGGGAAAAACCACCCTATCCTTTAACCAGCTACCCCTCTCCTTTCCCACTTCTAAGTGGTGTTTTTGGCATCATGGGCCAGTTTGCCATTTGAGAGGTTTGATATTTAAATGACGCTAGTGGCAAAGCTCAGCTGGCAGTGTTGAAGTGACTATGAGGTACAGAGTGCTGTGCTGCGGACATCCCCAGTGGATTCTGGGGTGCGGGGGATACCTCATTGAGAGTGACAGAGCACTTTTAGCACTGTCTCTGGTCAGTTGTGAGAGGTATAGCACCCCTCTCCCCCCCTTGTTTCCTTACTTGAAGATCTAGCAAGGACTTGGTCTAAGAAGTTGTTGCTTTGGTGACTTCAGGTTGGTGCCAGAGGGTAGCATTGTACCTAGCTTTCTTCCTTAGCTGTTGGAACATGAGCAGGAATGTCAACTGTTTTGTTCCCTCGTAAGTCCCTAGCAACTAAGACAGTGTCTGGACAGAACAGTCACTCAATAAATATTTATTTCTTTGTCCAATGAGTGATTTCAGCTTTGGGGAACCTCAGATTTTCTTCACTCACTGCAGGATAGGTGTATGAACTTGGTGTTGCATGGTGCTTTGGAGTCTAGGTTATCATTGCCTTTGGACATATGTGTTCTTCTCAATCCCCAGGTTGGCCAGATATCAGGAGGATATCTGATGATGAGAAGTGGACTGGCCTTGCTTGTCCCTGCCCTGCTGATGTTCATCTTTATGTTATCTTTAATTGGCTCCAAAGTGCAGCAAATCAGTAGCTGAGCCACATCAACTAAAAGGAAACTTGCTGCATAATTATTTGGGCATAGTATGACACATTTATTATTCAGCTAACAAATACGTAAAGGAAACTATGCCAGGCACCATGCTAGACCCAGAGGAAGAAGAGAAATAGTTGTTGTCACCAAGGAGCCTGCAGTTTCTTCTCTTTAAAGATCATACCAGGCCATTTTTAATGCCAGTGACATGGTCTAGACCATAGGTGCTGCAGGAATTTGGAGACCAGAGAGATCTTTGTGTCATAGGAGGAGACTATGAAAGTGGTTGAGTTTAATGTAGACCTTTAATCTCATCTAAGATTTAGAGTCTCAAACATAGGGCAAGTCCTTTTGGGGGAGAATGGGTAGAGATATATAAAAAATGAAAAGCCTAGAGGTAGGAATGACCAGTTTGCATTTGGGGACCTAGACTTGCCTAGAATAGAAGGATCTTCTATAACTGAGGATTTAATTTTGAAGGATCAGACCTGGATTCTATATGTTAAATGATGATAATTGCCAATATCTATAGAGCTCTTACAATGTTCTTAGCATCTCACACATATCATCTCAGTTAATTATTACAAAACTTTCATGAAGTAGATATTATTATTGTCATCATTTTAGAGATGGAGAAGTTGAGGCACAGAATGACCCTAAGGTCACATAGCTTAAAAAAAAAGGCACAGAGACTCTTGAACTGGACTCTGCTTCCCCCAGCAGCCTCCAGGTGCTGGATTGAGTGGGTATTTTAGAGTCATGAGCCAGCAGTGGACAGGGCTCTATTTAACCTACTCCACCATTTCATAGATGAAGAGACAGTCAAAATTTGCCTAATGACAGGTAGAGACTGTCAGGCAGTGGAGAACCATTGGAGTTACTTTATTATGACATCAAATAATTCTCCCTAATGTGTGAATCCAGAGTTGGTGTTCCAGTTGGATTGGAGCATGGAGGCAGGAACCGCAGCAGAGGGTCTGACAGGAGGCTACGAGGTGAATCCAGACAGAGGGGAGATGAAGCCAGAACTCAGAATTAATTGACAGTTATATTAATTGGCATGGCTGTTATCAGTCACCCTTTAGATTTCTGGAGTGCAGTGAACATCTGCCTGTGTGAGTGGCTTTTAAGTGCACAATCTTCACTGTACTGTGACCGAGATACCTTAGCTAATGAATTCCTCAGAAGCAAAGCACCATTGTGGAAGACAAATGTTTAAAAACAAATAGCCACATTTTCTGGAAAGAGCACCAGGTTAGGAGTCCGATAAGTTATATCCTAGGCTGTTTCCACTACCTAATGCACACATTCCCTAAGCCAAATCATTTAAAGTCTCAAACTCAGCCAGATTCCACATCTGTGGAATAGTTATGGCAATTCTTGTCCAGTCCCTTACAATGTGGATCTGATGCTTGAATGAGATGAAGCAATAATACGTGTTTTGAAGCAGGAATGTTGCTTTTGGGCTACAGTGCCCAGCAATGCAGTATAAATAGGAAAGATGGGTTGCCTAGGAAGGCCAGGAGGAAGTTCCCCTACCTCCTGGGTACTTTGAGGGATGTGGCGCTGTCCACCAGATGGGTGCTGACACACACTGGTTTGCTGGGTAGGGCAGTGTTTCAAAGACAGTTGTGCATTTAACCCCAGAGACGGAAAGCCACGAGCCAGGGTGTGGACAGAAAAGTTAGGCACAGATATCTATGTGAATCTATTCTTTGGGGGTGCCTCTCAGAATAGTGATGGAAAACTATGAACCAGAAAATCGAGTGTCAGACTCTAGCCAGCTGGCCAGTCAGGCATTCTTGGATGCTTCACCTCTCCTGAGGCATTCAGCAGGAATCCAGAAGAACCTCAATTAGCCTGATGGATGAGCCAGCATGCTGTCCAGGTAGTAGGTGGTTACAAAGCCTGCAGTAGCAAAGCCTGGACTGGAGATCTGCCAGATCTTAACTTTTGTCAGCAATAAATATGCATGCATTATTATTAGCATTATTATTACTAGTGGAACCTAACCTTTGACTGTTTACCATAGGCTAAATGCTTATGTGGCTTTTCTCATTTACCCCTCACGATATCCCCATGGGGTGGATAGTGTAGGTCCCATAGACTGAGACCTGGAGACGCCTCAGGCGATCAGTGCTGTGTAGAGAAGCCATGATTCAAACCTGAGGCAGCCTCACTCCACAGCTTGCATTCTTAACGCTGCCATCTCCCTCTTCTATTTTCCTGTACCCCAAGATGCTTCTTTTCTTGGTTTTCAGGTTCCCGATGGTGCAGTGGGTCTTTGGAATGCCTTTTTGGTTGAGGGACGTGTTGCCACGCAGTGGCCTCGCTTACTGCAGCTCTCTTTTCTCCACAGCCCATGAGTGACGTCCTGCTGGCTGCTCTGAGGCTGGCAAGCAAATGGATGCCGGTGATGAACGCAGCAGAAAGACTAGCCCTTGCCAGCAAGTGCGTGTGGAGGAGGCTTACAAACAGTGAAAGATTGCACTAGGTCCGTTTTTCGAAGAGTACTGGGTAGCTTTTAGTCTGCTCTAGGATATCAGGGTGATGCTCCCCCAGAACCTTGCCTCAGGAGTCCCCATAAACAATGTGACTTAACATTCCTGTGTGATACACCAAGTCATTTTTATATAGAATGTCTTATTGTGTCTTCACCATGCCCCTCTGAGATGGATGTTACAAAATCTCCTTTTGTGAACTGGGAATTCGGCTCGAGTTTAAGTCCCTGTCCAGGGTTCCACCGCTGGTCAGTGGCAGAGTCAGGACTTCAGTATTGCTTTCTGACTTTCACCTCCCTTCTCTACCCAACTTTCCTCTTTGCTTTCTCTGCTGAAGACATTCTTAAGTGTTCTGATTCACCATACTTAGAAGTCTACAGAAATTATTAAAATGAACTACCTCTTACCATACACTGTTACTGAATCAGAGTAAATAAAAGTCACATTAAGCTTGTTGTGTTGGGTTTAATTGATTTGTGCCTAATCTATCTGATACGGAATACACATACCACAATATATCTGTGGTGTATTATTGGACCAGCAGCCCTTCTACCTTTAAAAGATCCAAGGCTTGAATACATGGTAAAACATGGAGTTTATATAATTTCTTTTAAAAGTTGACCATGGGTTCTTGGTCAGGAGCACAAGCTCCTATTCTAACGGTTTCCATGGAGACATTAGCTTTGGCTCTCATCATTTCAACTTTCAGTGCCTTTTCTAGGAATGGAGCGAGCTGCTGAAAGAGAGACGGCTGTTCATGGTTGTCACTCAGCTCTCTCCCCTACTGTTTCTGTAGGAGGCAGATTTGCTTTTCTGGGTCCTCTCAGTTTTTCCTGTGACCTAAGCATAAATTATCTTTAAGGTCCTGGTGGTTTCATCTTTAAAAGTTCCCCACAAAATAAAACTGCATGGAGCACTTTCTTACGTAGATTTGGACATCTCCGTTAAGTGCTCACCTTTTGGCAAGGGGCGTTGCCAGGTGACTGCAGAACTGGTCTCATTCAGGCTTCTTGGGAAAGTTCCTCTATTAAAGAGACCCACAGGCTCACGGTGGCAGAGGCCAGGTGGATGTTGATTTTGCTCTGATTTCAACCTCTCAACATGAAAGTTGATTTCTTTCAATCCAGAGTAGAGAGGATCCAGGCCTGGTATCTTCAACATGTGGCTCCCACTTAATGGCTAAAAGTTTAAAGTTTAGCTTCTCCCAGGGAAAGAATCAGGGAGACGCAAATCCCATCATTTCAGGGGAAGACTTGGAGGCAGCACATTCTCTTTCACCAGTGGCCAGAACATAGTCATGTGGCTACATGTGAGCCACAAAGGAGGCTGGGAAATATGATTAGTTGGGAGACCATGAGCCTGGCACTGTTTCTAAGGGCAGAGAGGAGAACAAGCACTGAGGAAAGCTAGCAGTCTGCTCTTGTGGTGACAGTGGCAGGGGGGAAGTAGAGTTTGAAGTTGATACCACAAGAGCTAGAAAGATACCCCAAGTCAAGGGTCAGAATCTAGATGCCACACAGAAACCAGAGCAAGTGCCGCCATCTAGAGGTCGTGGCAGCTCATTGCTCAGAAATTAAGCAGCCAGGTTGCCCCCAGGTGCAAAAGGGAATCTGAATAATCCAAAAGATGTCAGATGGTCAGTAAGAGGAAATTCACCAATGTGAATGGTACTTTAGAAAGAGCACTGGATGAGGAGTCAGAGACCTAGGTTTTAGGCCAGACCATTCATCTCATAACCTGGAGCAAATACGCTATTGAAAGGGGAACCACAAGGAAGGCCTCTCCTGCGCCCCGCCCCTCCCCAGGCTTAGTGTGAGGCTGATGGATGGGTAAGCACTTTGAAAAATGCAGCTCTATGGAAACAGGCAGAGCTTCTGGGTTATTAACCCACCCTTGTATTCCCAGCCCCCAACCTGGACCTGACATGGGCATATTGTTGAATGAAGAATGAAATATTACCAGAAGCGTGAAAAATGCACATGCTGAGGAGGTCCTGACCCTGGCCAGGCTTCTCTTCCAGGGAGAAAGGCTCATGTGCTCTCTGCCAGCCAAACCTGGCTCACGCGTAAAACCAGGTGCCTACCAAGGACGAGCGCAGACGTCAGGGCAGCTCCCGACTAGGTGGACACTTATGTCCATGGCAAGGCCACCTGCTCGCTCCACAGTGCAGGTAGCAGGACACAGCAGAATTGAAGATGTAGTCCATGAATGTGAAATAGTCGTTTTAAATGATTTGGTCCACCTGCAGACTGGAAGGTGAAACCTTTCCATGGCCACTTATACTTGAATTCTTGCTTCAAAATAGTAAGACACAGTTATAAAGTTCTTCTGTTGATTTGAAAAAGTATCTTTTGTTTAAAGCAATACATGTTTATTGAAAAGGATAGAGAGGCAAGAGAATATAAAAATGAGCTTAATTTTTTTAATCTCATAGGCTATTTCTATTCTAACAATAGTAACATTTTTCTTATGTTGAAGAAATGCAGGCTCAATGAAACAATCAGTTTTGCTTTTTTTCCCCACTTCATGAAGGGTTTCTATTATTCTATTATTCATTTTGTTACTTAAATAATTCACGAAAGGTGAACTTTTTTCTTTCTTTCTTTTTTTTTTTTTTTTTTTTTTGGCAGTACTGGGGATTGAACTCAGGGGCGTTCTACCTCCGAGCTATACCCCCAGCCCTATTTTTTATTCTTTATTTTGAAACCGAGTCTCATTAAGTTGCAGAGTACCTCACTAGGTAGCTGAGGCTGGCCGCGAACCCGGATCCTCCAGTCTCAGCCTCCCAAATGCTGGGATTACAAGCGGGGTGAACTTTTTTCTTAGAACTCTGTGGAGTATTTTTAGGTGGACTTTGCTGGGAAAAATAAAGCAATTATTAAAATTGTGTTCACAGTATGCTCTCAGCTCTTTTAAAATCTCATTCATAGTGCACCAAAATATTAACAGTGGTTCTCACCTTGTGGAATCAAAGGTGATATTTATTCTCATCTCTTACTATGTAGTTTCCTATTTTCTGACACTGAGCATGTATCACTTTTACAATCATAAAAGGGCAGTAGAAAAATTAGTCCTACAAATAAATATTCAAGCCAAATCAAGAACTTTTGTTTTTGGTGACCTGACCTGGGCTATAAA
The DNA here is from genome assembly GCA_004027655.1 of Graphiurus murinus. Classification (NCBI taxonomy): domain Eukaryota; kingdom Metazoa; phylum Chordata; class Mammalia; order Rodentia; family Gliridae; genus Graphiurus; species Graphiurus murinus. The sequence continues at coordinate 10,399 of PVLC010007691.1, read as the reverse complement.
TTCTCAAGTGAATTCAGACCCACTGAGACTCCTTCCTGATGGAGGCATTAAGGAGCCCATGAAGCAGCTTCCCCTGTACATCAGCTGAAAAGCCAGGGGCTGGTGAGGCATTAGGAAAGGCACCAAGCAACTCTCCTCCTGCGATTTGGCCAGCCGTTATTACAGTTCCCTAAGGACATGAACTGCAGGTTCCCTACCCTTTATCCTGTGCACAGTGTACCGCTGGGGCCCTGACTCTCTCCTGGCATTGGGTGAGCCTGTCTCTGGTTTTCTTAGGCACCTTGTATTTCTAATGGTCTCTGTTCACATTCACGTCTTGTCGATTTGGCTGTAGCGTCTTCTCTCCACCGTCCTTATAGGCTGAAGAGAGCACATTGTCATCCTTTTCCCAGCATCTTCCCTCCCTCTTTGTCACTGTTCAAGGGAGTGGCCTGAGAAGTGCTCCTGCAATGTTTGAGCAAAGAGGAAGGGTCGGGACTACAGGGAAGGGTTGGGGGTGATGGGCCAGCTGCAGAAATTAAGGAGGGCATTGGACTATCCATCCAGCACTTGGGCCACACCTTGAAGATGACTGCATGGTATTTGAAGCCAGTTCCCAAGCAGCGCACTCATCTGTTGAGGGTTCACAGTGTGGCAGCCCTTTGGTAGCTCCTGGCTGGAGATACGGTGATGAGCCAGGCAGACCCAGCTTTGGCTGACATGGAACTTGCATTCTAACGGGGGAGAGAGAGAGGCAGTTAACAAGGAAGTCAATGAAGGAGATAATTACAGGTCATAAGAATGGTCCTAGAGGAGGCAACAAGTGCCTGTTTATAGCGGAGTGTTAGGGCCAGAGTTAGGATAGGAACCCAGATCTCGGAATCCAAAGCCTAGCTCCTTGTATGTCCACTGGGCTAGTTGGTGAGGAGGAATGAGATGGAGAAGTCCTCTAGGGAGGGCTGAACTGCTTCTCCTATTCAGGCAGCCTGGACCAGGCCACAGCCTCGAGGTGTAGAATCAAAGGCTGAGGGCATGAGCCAGGGGTGGCTCTGATGGTCACCTGAGTTGCCCATCTCTGGACTGCACCAGACGAGGTGCCATCTTTTCTGAGTCATGAGCCAGTTTGCACATAGGAGTCCAAATTTGTGGATTTGTGCACCATGCTGTGGCTTTATTGGAATTCAAACTTATGTATTTTTTTCCTGTTATTTTTAACTTTTAATGAGGTTCAGCTAGGATATTGGCTGGTACTTTCAGGGAACTTTTTTTTTTTTTTGTACTGGAGATTGAACCCAGGGGTGTTCTACTTCTGAGCTATACTCCCAGCCCTATTTATTTATTTATATTTTGAAAAAGGGTCTCGCTAAGGCTCTTAGGGTCTCGCTAAGTAACTGAGACTGTTCTTGAATCTGCAATCCTCCTGTCTCAGCTTCCTAAGTACTAAGATTACAGATGTGCATCACCACACCCAATTTTTTTTTTTTTCTTCAGTACTGGGGATTGAACCCAGGGCCTGGCGTATGCTAGGCAAGTGCTTTATCACTGAGCCACACCCCCAGCCCTGAATTACTTTTAATTGATTCCTCCTTGCCTCTCCATCGCCTAGCTACCCCTATCCCTTTCCTTGTGGCCAAGAGTCTGGCCTTCACGCATATGGAGACTATTTTGCCTTCACTGCCCTTTCTGAAGCTCTGATGACTGACACCCACAGGAGCTCTCTGCATCACTGTGTGCTTGGCTTAGACAGACAGCCCACGGAAGCTTGGTGGCCACAGACCTGAGCGATTTCCCTGAGCATCCTCCTCAAGTCTTCTCTTAGACTTCCCTGTCCAAGAGCCTCAGATCTTGAGGCTTGGCCACTTGTCCTGCCCCAAGTATCTCTTCTGTAATTTGGCCAGCCAGGATTACAGTTACTTAAGGAAATGACCTCTGCTCATTCCCTGTCCACCATGTGACTCTTCCTTCCTTTATCCTGTACGTGTATGCACTGCAGGGCCCCTGACTCTGCTACCCTGGCCTTGGGTGACCCTGCCTCTGGCCTCCCACCTCTGCAAGCCTCTGTAAATCTCTTCTCCATGCCCTTCCTCCTGCAAACATGAATGACGCTGCTTTTCTAGCAACTTCCTTTGCAAAGCACGGAGTCTTTGAAGCTTGTCTAGTCCCTATTTGATGCAGTCAGGAGGAATTTCTAGCTATTCATCTCCCAGAAGGGGCTGAGGAATCACTTGGCTTTCAGAGCTTCCTCCCTCCTCTCCCACCCACCAACGGTGACTTGTAGCCAGAGAGTAAGTCATTCATGCAGCGATCACTTAGTCCTCCTCCCAGGGCCTGTGAGGAAGACGCTTTGTTACTGAAACCAGTTTTCTTGGGGTGAGCTAGTTACTACCCTCATTCTTTGGTTGTTGTTACCTTCCTTTAAAAAATGTCATCTACCTCCATACATGTGTATATAGAAAATGGTGGCCCTGAGAGGGCCCAGATTTAAACCCTGGGCTGGGAATGATCCTTTGGAAAATATATATGTATTTTCCCCCTAAATTTGTTGGCTCAGATTTATAAAGTTTTGTTTCAGCTTTAATGCCTTAGTTTTCCCCAGTTCACACGATCCCTTTGGGGTTCGCTGTTTTTAGCACGCATAGAAGAATACGGTCATTGGGTCTGCTCCTCACGTTCACAGACTCTGCCTCCTGTGACTCTGTGGCCTCCAGCAGTTCTGACCCATCCTGCTTCCTATAAAAATGCTGTGAGGAGCTTTGGGGACGCAGGTGCTACTGTGCCTCAGTGCCACTACTCTGGCTTGTAATGGATCTGTCATAGTCTTTATGGCCCAGGCACATCTAAAGACCTCCTTTTACATGGCCACAGTGCGGTGACATACATCCAGTTTGTTTGGGAGTAAACATTTGACTTATCTTATTATCTTTTAGCATTTTTAATGAAAAAGAAGTTATTTTGCAATTTTATTTATTTATTTATTTTTTAAGTTTAATCTCTAAGTTGATCCTTGGTTTGTTAGAAAAGCACCTGTCTTTCCCCATAAGTTAACAAGCCTCACCCTCCAACCTTCAGTGTGAAGTGCCTCCCTCTGCTAAGGAGGAAAGCGAGAAGCTGGGTTCTTTTCACAGATTGGGGACAAGATAAGCCCAGATAAGGCAGTAGGGATGAGAGAGTGATTCTTTCACTCAACATCAGTTAAGCTCTAGTGTGTGCCTGGCATAATGGGAAGCCACTGGAGAGTGGAAAGCAAGAAAACAGAACCTGATGTATGTTTTTGAGGTTTCTCTGCTGCCTGTGGACTGGAATGGGAGATCCAGAGCAGAGTGGGGAATGGATTAGGAGGCAGCTGCTCTGGTCCAGGGAGCAATGTCACTTGCTCTGGTGAGTGTTGGTGTGAGATAGGACAAGACACCGTCACTGGCTGTCCTCGCCCTCTATTCCCAGGCTCTGGCCCCCTGAACCATGCACCTGCCATGCCCAAGTGTGCCGGGCCCTGCCACGCCCCTCCTCCCCTTGGATCCTGTCCATTCTCCCAGGAGCACCCCTCTCTCTGCTTCCCAGTCCCAGCAGCTCACCACTGCCTGGCCCAGTGACCTCGGCCAAGTTGCTGATCTCTCTTGGGCCTCAATCTCCTCACCTACGACAGAGTGACCACTGACCCTGGTCCTCTTGGGATTGCGAGGCACTATGATACATAAGCTGCACGTGGCTATGCTGTAGCCTCCAAAGTGGTCTCCTGCCTCCAACCTCATTCTGCTCCCGAGTTATCTCCATGTGATGATCCTGTGATGAGGGGTCTCAACAGTAGCTTCCTGTTTCGATCAGAAGAAAGCCGAATCTTAGCCCAGCCCACACAGCTTCCTGGTATTTCTCTGACCATATCTCTGCCCCCATCCCAACCCCGGCAGGGTTGTGCGCATCAGGCTGAGTTCTGCACAGCTCATTGTGCACGGGAGCGGTGCCCCCCGACTTATGCAGTGCACTGCTTGTGTGGCTGTACATTCTGGCCCTGCCTGCCTGTCTCTTGCTCCTCTCCAGCCTCACTGGAATCCTTGCTGCTCTTCAAACATACCAGACATTCTTCCTATTCTCTCTTTCCACTGGCTGATCCTTTTGCCTGGAATGTTATCCCCAAGATGTCTGGATGGCTTGTTTGCTGGCCTTCTTCTTTTCTCAAATGCCACCTTATTTAAAAGTGTATCACCCAGCCCAATGCTCACTCTATGTTCTTTCTTTCATTTTTTTTTTTTTGCTTTATTTTTCTTCTTAGCAGTTATCCTCACCTAAGATGCTATATATTGTACTTATTTATCTGATTTATCACCTGTCTTTTCCCAGTAGAATACAAGCACTGTGAGGGCAAGCACTGGTGTTTATGTTGTTCACTGCTCTAACCCCGTGCCCAGGGGCAGTGCTGGCAGTAGGCGCTCAACCACTGAGTGCATGAATTTGTACTAAAGCAGGTGAAGGGTCAGGTGCAGAGTGAGCAAGTGGTGGTTACGATTTGTATTGCTGCTGTTAATTATCCTTGAGGGGCAAGTTGGAATGTGGCTTTCTCTGAGTCCTCCCCCACCCCTTTCTCAGGTCACGTTACATAACCGACACCTCTGCTCGTGGTCCCTCCTCACTCTGGCCTTCTCTCTGGTTGGCATTCATTGTGTGGCATTCTTGGGGCTTGCCTTACACTTCTTCCTGTGTGAATCTGAATTCCTTCTGGGCAAGGACCGGCCTGTTTAGATTTGTATCACAGGCACCTGCACCCACCGGCCGGCACATGGTCGGAGCTTTGGGAGTGCTTGCTGCTGCTGCTGAGGCAGGTTGAGTGAGCTCCCCATAGTAGGGGCCCTGGCCAGGGGTCCCAGCTCCAGCATCACTGCCTGGTATTGCTGTCCTCCTCCCAAGGAGTTTGACAACCCCTTAAGCCACATCAATGACAACCACTTAAGTGACAGCGTCTCTCATGGTCTATTTAGAGAAAATTATGGGGAGAAAAACACTTTGGGTAACAGTGTCTGGGGGGCCTGATTTTTCCCCCATGGGAGAGCCTGGTCCTTTGGCTACTTGGGCTCTGAGGAGTTGGGGTCATTTAAGGGAGACAGTGAGAGTAACACCAGCATAAATGGAGGAGGCTGGGGACAAGGGGAGAGGAGAAAAGGCTTGAGCTGGCCTGAAAAGGATTTGGGGGTCAGGGGTTGCATCAGAAGCGGGAAAAAGACCCCTGCTCATTCTGAGGAGGAACTGAATGCCTTGGGAAGTATAGTAAGTTAGGCAGTTTGGGACCATAGGAAGGGGGACCTTACCTGCCAGGGGGATAGCTTTGTACTCTTGCATTTGGCAGGAAGGTTCCACACCGAAGATCTGAAGTAGTGGGTTAGGAGCCAAGAGGGACAGGCCCTGTAGGGAGGAGCCCTGGAGTCATTTTTCACCGGAGGCGGGCTCCCATGGGCCCTGCAGAGGGCATGGGCTCGGGCATCAACCTCAGCACCTCAGGGGCAGCAGAGTTTCAGCACAGTGTGGGGGCTGAGGAGTTCAAGGCCTTGCCTAAGTCACTCAGCCCCTTGGGGTTCACTTTATTTATCTGCCCAGTGAGCCATAAATAAGCCTCATCCCTCCTGCCCTGGTCAGAACTTGCCTTGGAGGCCGAGCTGTCCTGAAGGGCCTGGTGGCCACACTGGAGAGGACAAGGCTTGACGATGGTGTGTGGAGGGTCTGAGAATTGTTCTTTCATCTAGGGGTTGATTCGTTCTGCAGACACAGAGTCCTCTTCCCTGTGTCCTTTCCTACTTTGGGCTGGGATTCTGGAAATGATCTTGACCTCCTGGAGCCTTTCTATCTCCCATCCTGTGCTCCTAAGTGAGACCCTGGCCTGGGCCCAGAGATCTCATTTCCTATAGCTGTTACCATTCTCTCTGGCCCTGTTTACTGAGCTGTTCCCTTAGCTTCCTCCTGGCTTTCCTTGCACCTGACCTCAAGCCCTGGACCTAAGGTGCCCCAGCTGGGCCATCCCCGATGACTTGAGCACATAGTACAGTTTCTGCCCTCTTAACTTTTCTTTTCTTTTTTCTTTTTTTGGTACAGAGAATTGAATCCAGGGCCATTCTACCTTTGGGCTACACCACCAGCCTTTTTTATTTTTTGTTTTGAAGCAAAGTCCTGCTAAGTTTCTGAGGCTCCTATCTGAGCCTCTGAAGTACTGGGATTACTAGGCATGTGCCACCATGCTGGGCTTACTCTGACTGCTGTATCTTCAGTTTTCCACGGGGTCTCATAGTTTTCCCCATGCGTGTATACGATGGCTGCACAATATTCAGTTAAGGGAATGTCTTCAATAAGCCATGCACTTGTTATGGAGCATTTAGATTGCTTCTAATTTTTGCTCTTTCAGCTAATGCTACATTAAGCCATCTTTGTGCATTATGGGATCATTTTATTAAGTTGGCATTTATCTAGCTAATGGCACTGGCACAAGATTTGATAGAAAAACAGGTTTTCTTTTTGCAAGAAGAATGTTGTGAAGATTCACTAAATTCACTTCAAATTCTAGAAACTGTCTTTGTTGTGTTTTTCGTGAATGAGGAAGCAGGGTAAAAGTGATGTGAAATTAGGTACATGTGAGAGGCTGTATACATACAAGCAATTCGGAATTTATTTGTTCCTAAGTGGAGAAGTGAGCCAATAAATCCTCTTAAGGAGCAATCTACCTGTGAAAATTGAAGAATTCTGTAGCCATATATTGGATGCTTTGATTAAAATGATAACAAAATAAAAGACAATGATTTCTTTTTAAGGCTGTTTTAAGAAATGCCCTAAAAAAAGAAAAGATAGGATATCTGCGAAAACAAACATATTTCCTTAAGTGGGAGTGAGCTTGTTAGGTGCCTGTTAACAGCAAAAGCAGGCTGCAAACCTGCTGAAAGGATTTGGCCTTTTGTTGGCCCTCAGGAAATATTTAAATGAAACTAACAAGCAGATGTCACTGAGGTGGTCCCCAGGATTGTGAGGTATGGGGGACACCTCCTCTCACCTCTGACTTGTTTATCGTCTCAGCTCCTGGCTGTGTATGTAGACCATAGCCCTAGGCTTCACATTTCAGTTTAATGCAGAAAGTGTTTTTGGGTCTTTATACCATATAAGACTGCAAGGAATAAAAATTTAGAGAGAAAGAACACAATGCTCCCTGTTCCTGAAGCTCATATCTTGTATTTTTTGGGGCGCAATGTATTAACTCATTGAATCCACACTAGGAAGGACAAGTGTCAAGCTGATGAGCATTCAAAGGAGAGTACAAAGGGAGCCCTGGGAGAGGTCAGTTCCACCACCCTGGGAGATTCTGTCTCATGGGAGGGGGGCAGGGGCGGTGGAGAGGAACCAAGAAGGACTTTATGGAGATGGGCAGTTTTGTCAACACCTTGAAGCAGTCTGAAATGGAGGCTGGACATTCTCAGCAAGGGTAAAGGAGGAGATGGGGCTCTGTTTGGGATTTGGTTGAAACATGGGGTGTGTGTGCTAGTGGTCATATCTTGTATTTTGGGGGCGCAACAGGTGCCAGGCATGGTTCTAAAAGCTTTATATATATTAACTCACTGAATTCACACAGAGGCCCAAGTGAAGCACTATCATTATCTCCATCTTACATAAGAGGAAGCCAAGACCTGGAGAATTAACAGCCCCAGATCATGCTGCTAGAGATTAGGCCTAGGATCTGTGCTGCTAACCATTAAGTTACCATGCCTTTGTGGGGGAAGACAGGCGCTAGAACCAGAAATGTGGGCGGACGCCATGGTTAGAGGCTTAGAGTGTCAGCCTTTATAGGTGCAGAGGTGGAAGAGATGGTGCTAGAGATGGTGCTGAGGGAGACTGGGGAGTTGGGAGGGGGAGTTTGGTGAGAGCCATGAGGGGCTGCAGGAAGAGAGAGTCCAGGCTGCGAAGGTGCAGGAGGTTGAGACCCAGGAGAGGGAGGGGTGGCAGGGCCTCCCTTGACTACAGGAGCTGTTCATCGCAGCGCATTGTCCTGTCCTCCTATCTGTGGAAAGAGGCAAGCGTGACAGAGGGGGAAGATGAGAGCTGGCTCTGCTAATCCGGCAGACCTGGTGGCTTTTCTGCAGCCTAATGACTTTTGAAAGCTGTTTTCTCTGCTTAGCCGCAAGTGTGACTTTCCCCGTCTGAAAGCTGTGGCAATCGCTATTTTTCCTGGAAAATTGGGCCCGTGTGGGCTCTGTGTGTGGTTTATTTGAGTTCCATTTTTATAGCCTTATTACCTTGTCCCTGTGATGTAAGAAGCCTCCCTCTCTTGCCGAGCTTTGCCGTGAAAATTGGTTCTTAAAAGGCACGAAGTGTCTCTCATTGTTTGGGTGGTGTTCTCTCTGCAGCTTGCTTCTCTGTAGACGCTGCATGCACTTCTCCTGGCCCCTGCCACCACTTGTCATGTTTCTCTGATTGTTGGCAATTTACTGAGAACTTTTAGGCAGCTCTTGAATCTTTCTACCTAAGTGTTGGCCGATTTCTTCCGGAAACAGTCTGTGCACATAAATACCGGCTCCTTCCTCTCTGAAATGTCGCCCTACCGATGACCCTGCCAGGGCCTGAAACCCAATCTGCTCCTCTGGCCTTGAGCTGATAACAATGGTAGTTAGCATTTAGGGAGCCAGAGCTGTTTCCAGGCACTATGTGAAGGGATTTATGTTCATGATCTTAATTATTCAATCCCTATGGGGTACTATTACTTCCCCCATTTTACAGATAAAGAAAATGGGTCCTAAAGGAAAAGAGACACTTGCCCCAAGTCACACAACTAGTAAATTGCAAAGCTGGCCCTCAGCCAGGTCCTTCTGACCTTGGAGCCATGTACTTGCTTCAGTTCATTCATTCAACAACAAATGATCGTCCACAATATGCTGGGAACTGTTTTGACCTAGGCTGTAGAGCAAGGCAGGAGGCTGGAGGGAGGCAAAAGTTCCCACCTTCTAGCTAAGACATAAGGCATAAGTGGGTAGTTACCTGTTCTGTAATTTGCAAGGATGCCTTCAGGGTTCACAAAAGAAGCTGACCTTCCTGAGTGGGAGTCAACACTGGCATTGATCCATCTGCCTGCTTGCCTTGTGTTCTTTGTGTGTTGGCACCAGCCTTTTCTATTGCCCCATAAGGGCACAGTTTACAACTCCAGTGTAGGAGGAGCTCCTTTCTCTGCATCTGGCTATCAGTCCTAGAGAAAGGCTCTGATTGGCCCAGCTTGGGTGGGGCCTGTCCCGTGGTCCAATTACTGCTGCCAGGGAGAGGAGCACTCTGGTCTGTGCTGGAGTGTATGCCCATCTCTGGTGGGGCAAGCATTTTTTTAAAGAGGAAGGCAGAAGAAATGTAGCTGGGGTGAAAAAAAAAAAAAGACTTTTAAGTAGGGAACTTGATTGAAGTTAGGTTTTATTAAAATTATTCCAGACTGTATAAAGGGTGTGGTTTGAAATAAGTGACTAAAAGTAGGCAGGCTACTTAGGCTTCTGCTGAGACCTGAACCAATCCATCCTGAGTGATCCCATTTGTACTTTACCTCCAGCCAGGGCATCATTGATGGGGAGGAGAGGAATAGGGTCTAGAGACAATTAGGTAAACATGTGTTGACCAATCAAGGAGGGCTCCCCATCACCAGCAAGAGGGTAAATAAATATTCTCCAGAAGGCTAACTATCATTAAAAACTGGTTATTAAGTAGTGCAAGACACCACATACCTTATTGCTTCTTGAGAAACGTGGCTTGTTGGCTTCTTGTGGTACCCTAACTGGAAAGGGAAGTTGACTGATCACATTTCTCTCACTTTAAAATGTTCCCTTTATTAGAGAAATCAAATAGTAGGACATGATTTCAGGAATGCCCCTGGGGAGATGGATGGAGGAGAGGAGGATACGGGCTTGCAAACCCCATGGCCCCATAATCTGTTCCAGGGCCTGTGGGTCTTCTTCAGAAATGCCCTCCTTTTGCTATTATCCTTGCTGGGAAGACTTTTAAGGGATTTAAGCAAAGAAATGACATGATGTGATTCATATCACAAATGCATGTTTTTGAACCTAAGTTTAATATTGCAAAGTTATAGCTCCTGCCCTGAAGGAGAATGTAATTGTGGAGAAAAAAAAAGTGGTAAGGAACCCCCCTCCCCCCGCCCCCCACATACACTATGAAGTTGTTCTGGGATGTAATGTTGAAATGGATTGCATCAGATGGAGATCACGTGGAGGGAGAGGGAATGCTGAGAGGGGACTGTGTGTTTGGGCACTGGCTGTCCGTCCTATCTTTCTGGGTGATGGTAGGGTCCACTGGGGGAACCCAAACAAGCTGAGGCTGCCAGGTCAGGCTAGCCCAGTTGGTACAGGCTTGGCATCCGGCTATGGAGTTGGGCTTGCCCTCTTAGATTCTGGGAGCCTTCAAAGGTTTCCAC
>PVLC010007690.1:0-55915 GCA_004027655.1 Graphiurus murinus | reverse complement strand
GCTTACAGGTAGAATGCCCCTGGGCTCCACTCCCAGCACCCCCCCTCCAAAAAAAAAGAGAGAAAAGATCTAAGGAGAAGCAGCCAATATTTTGGCCCCAGTCCTCCAAGGGACCAAATAGGACCCAGGGAAGGACCTCAATAAAGGTCCCTGCAACTCCAGTGAGTTGAGTCATTTGACCTCCCCAAACTGGGAGATGATGAAGGTCCGAAAGACTGGGAGTCACATACTCTGCAAAAAGGAGGGTTATCAGGGAGAAAAAATGTCCTCTATGCTTCAAGTAAAGCCAAATGGTTAAAAAGACCATGACCTGCTCTGGCAGATGGCACAATTGGTAGAGGTAAATCCTTATCAAGTCTCTAAAAATAACCCTGAGGAACCTTGACTGACCTTAAGAGCAAAAATTGTTAAAATAACTTATGTTTGTCTGACATAGGTCTACCCATTGGGTCTTTTTTTTTTTTTTTTTTTTTTTTTGCGGTACTGGGGATTGAACTCAGGGGCATTCTACCTCCGAGCTACACCCCCAGCCCTATTTTTTTTATTCTTTATTTTGAAACCGAGTCTCACTAAGTTGCGGAGTGCCTCACTAGGTAGCTGAGGCTAGCTGTGAACCTGGATCCTCCGGTCTCAGCCTCCGGAATGCTGGGATTACAAGCATGCGCCACCAGGCCCGGCTTACCCATTGGGTCTTGAATACTCAACAGAACAGTACAACTAGAAGCAAATGTACTATTTCAGGGGTAACAACAACAATAAAAAGCTATACTAAAGCCATTTATACATTACTTCTACCTTTGAACTTGCAGAAAAATAAAATATGACACTAATACCCAAAACCTTCCTCCAGTTAAGTCCTTATTAGAAGTTTTAAAGTTAAACCTGTCCTTCTTGAGATGTTATAGGTCCAGGACTATCAGACACTACAGGAAATGGAAATTCCTATTCCTATAAGCTCCTGGAGGATCTGCATCTCACCTCAAATCCTAAGACAAAAAACCTGTTTAAGTTCAATAAAAACAATATGCTTGACTTTTTTCAGGTTTGTGCCACAAAAACTTCACAATGTTCTATACAATGACTCATGACCTATAGTAAATTGGCTAGCTACCTGACCTCTAATTTAAAATGCTAAATGAATGGGTAACTCCACTAGTGGGACCCCTTCTTATAATAATCTTTGCAGCTGTCTTCAGACCCTGTCTGGTAAACTTGATCTTGTTCCCAGATTTAAAAAATCACTAACCATTCTGTCAACAACCTTCTTCTCTTACAGACCACAGGCCAATACATCCTCTCCTTAAACACACAGGACCTCCAAGACCCTCGCAGTGCCTGCAGCACAGCTTCTAGTAGCCCTAGGTCTACTTTCATCTCATTGTCCTGCAGGAAGTAGAGCAAATACTGTGGCCTGTTTCCCAACATAAATATAAAACCTCTGGGCTGTGGGCACTATGAGATCTGGACATGAGGTCTTGCCGGAGGAGACTGAGAACAAAGAAAGGCATAATAGAAAGAGAAATGGCCCTGCCCTGAGATCACCTGGTCACCAGACCACCAACCAGCGGCACACATGACTACTCCTGCATCCCTTCTTCTTCCTTGCCCCATAAAAAGCCCCTAGTCTGTAAAGAAGGGGGCTCCTGAGTCTTGTGAACTATCTCTTCCAGTCAGCACCCCCCCAGGCTTTATCTCAAATAAAGCCTGTTCTGGTCTGTTGAGCTGTGTTTTCTTTATCCCCATATTCCCCAACAGAACCCAGAGGCATTCCATCTTCAAGCTACACCCCTAGCTTGATTTTATTTCTGATTTGGAAATAGGTTCTCACTAGGTTGATGAGACTCTCACTGCTTGCTGAGGCTGTCCTCAAACCTGTGATTCTCTTGTCTCAGCCTCCCTGGTACTGGGATTTACAGGCATGTGCCACCATGCCTGGCTAGTTTGTATTGGTGTATAGTACTAAGAATTGAACTCAGGGGCATTCTACCTCCAGCTACACCTTCAGCCCTTCTTTATGTTTTGTTTTGAAACAGGATCTTGCTAGGTTGCTGAAAGTCTTGCTAAATTGCTGAGGCTGGCCTTGAAACTGTGATGATCCTCCTGTCTCAGCTCCCAAGTACTGTGATTACAGGCACACACCGCCATTACCCACTTTTTTTTTTTTTTTTTTTTTTTTTTGAGAGGGAGACATGAAGCCAGAGAGGGAAAAGGGAAACGACATAGCAACATAGAGAAACAGTAAGTCAGAGAGAGACAAGAAGCCAGAAAGAAGCTGGGCATGGCAGTGGCATGCTTGTAATCCCAGTACTTGGGAGGCTGAGACAGGAGGATGGTAGGTTAGAGGACAGTCTTAGCAAGTAATAGACTCTCATCAACCTGGTGATACCCTATTTTAAAATAAAAATAAAAGGGCTGGAAGTGTAGTTTGGAAGTAGAATGCCCCTGAGTTCAATCTCCAGTATAAAAAAATAAAAGAGAAGCCGGGCGTGGTGGCGCACGCTTGTAATCCCAGCATTCGGGAGGCTGAGACCAGAGGATCCGGGTTCGAGGCCAGCCTCAGCTACCTAGTGAGGCGCTCTGCAACTTAGTCAGACTCGGTTTCAAAATAAAGAATAAAAAATAGGGCTGGGGGTGTAGCTCGGAGGTAGAACGCCCCTGAGTTCAGTCCCCAGTACCGCAAAAAAAAATAAATAAATAAAAATAAAAATAAAAAAAAAATAAAATAAAAGAGAAGAAGAAACAGAAGCCAGAAAGCAAGACAGGAAGCCAGAGAGGAAATGGAAAACCAGGAAGCAAGAGAACAAGACAAGAAGCTGGAGAATGATCCAGGAAAGCAGAGAAGGAGAGAGGAAGAGAGAGAGAGAGAGAGAGAGAGAGAGAGAGAGAGAGAGAGAGAGAGACGCAGACCCCAGAAAGGAAAGAGGAAATCAGAGAGGGAAAACAGAAACTAAACAGCAGGACAGGAATCCAGAAAGCAGAACTGGAAAGTGAGAGAGGGAGAGGTAAACCACAAGGTGAAATGGGAAGCCAGAGAAGAAGACAGGAAGCAAGAGAGAAAAACAGGAAGCCATTGGAAAACAGAAAAACAGATGAGGAGACAGGAAGCCAGAAAGGGAAATCAGAAGCCAGAGAGGAGCTGTATGTGGCGGTGCATGGTTGTAATCACAGTACTTGGGAGACTGAGACAGGAGGATCACAGGTTTGAAGCCAGCCTTGGCAACTTAGTGAGGCCCTCCACAACTTAGACCCTGTTTCCAAATAAGAAACAAAATTGGGTTGGGGGTATAACTTGGAGGTAGAATGCCTCTGGGTTCAATCCCCAGTACAAAAAAAACAAAAACAAAAAGAAAGAAAGGAGCCAGAGAGGGAAGACAGAAACCACACAGTGAAATCAGAAGTCAGAGAGCAGGAAGCAAGAGAGAGTGAAGTAGGGATCTGCTGAGTGACCCAGGAAAACAGGAAGAAGGAAGCCAAAGAGCAAATAGGAAGTCAACGAGTGAAATAGGAAGCCAGAGGGGAGACAGAAAACTAGAGGGCAAGATAGGAAGCAAGAGATCAAGTTGGGATACCAGAGAGGGAGACAGGAAGCCCCAGAGAAACAAAGGAAGCAAGAGAATGAGACAAGAAGCTAGAGATTGATCCAGGAAAACAGAGAGGAAGACAGTCAGAAAGCAAGCAGAGAGAGAAGGAAGAGGGAAACCACAGAGTGATACAGAAAGCCAAAAAGGGAAGACAGAAGCCATACAGTGAAACTGGAAGCCAGAGCAAAACAGGAAGACAGGGAACAAGAAAGGAAGACAGGAAGCAAGAGAGGAAAGAGAAGCGCCACACAGCAAAACAGGAAGCCAGGGAGAAAGAGAGGGAGGCAGAAAGGAAGAGAGTGAAAAAGGAAGCCTCTGAGTGATCCAGGAAAACAGATAGGAAGACAGAGAGAGAAACAGGAAGCCAGATGGGATACCAGAGAAGGAGACAGGAAGTCCAAGAGAAAAAAAAACAGGAAGAAAATGAGACAGGACGTTGGAGATTGATTCAGCAAGACAGAGAAGATGGAGGCCACATGGTAAAATTGGAAGCCAGAAATTGAAACCAGAAGCCAGAGAAGAAAGTGGGAAGCCACAAGGTGAAACAGAAAGCCAGAGAGCAAGATAGGAAGACAGGAAGCAACAGTGTGGAACAGGAAGCCACTGAGTGATCAAAAAAAAAAAAAAGACGGGGAGAAAGCAGGAAGCCAGAGAGGGAGACAGGAAAGCAAGAAATGGATGGAGACAGTATCAGAGAGGGAGGTGGAAAGCCTAAGAAGGACAAAGGAAGCAAGAGAATGAGATAGGATGCCATAGAGTGATCTAGGAAAATAGAGAGGGAGTCAAGAAGCCAGAGAGAGAGAAAAAACCATAGAGGGAAGATGAAAACCACAGAGCAAAACAGGTAGCCAGAGAGGAAGATAAAAAGTAAGAGAGCAAGACAGGAATCCAGAAAGGGAAGAGGAAAACCATACAGCATAACAGGGAGCCAGACAGGAAGACAGAAAGTGAAACAGAAAGCCAGAGGGAAGAGGAAAACCACAGAGCAAATAAGAATCCAGATAAGAAGACAGGAAGGCTGGGAGAAATACGGGAAGCTGGAGAGTAAGATGGGAAACAAGAGAGCAAGGCAGGAAGCCAGACAGTGAAACAGGACGCTGGTAAGTGACCCAAGAAAATACATCAGGAGACAGGAAGCAAGAGAGACAAGATAGAAAGCCAGCGAGGGAAGAAGGAAACCACACAGCCAAACAGAGAGGCAGACAGGAAGACAGGAAGCAAGAGAGTGAAACGGGAAGTCATTGAGTGAGCCAGGAAAACAGGGAGATGGGAAGCCAGAGAGGGGGTGGGCAGAGAGTGAAAAGAAAGCCCGAGAGAGAAGAGAGAAGCCAAAGAGCAAAATAGGAACCCAGAGAACAAGACAGGAAGCCAGGGAGACGACAGGAAGTGAGAGGGTGAAACAGGAAGCCAGGGAGACGACAGGAAGCTGCTGAGTGATCTAGGAAAACACACAGGTAGACAGAAAGCTCAGAGAGACAAGACAGGAATTCAGAGAGGGAAAATGGGGAGCCGGGCGTGGTGGCGCACGCTTGTAATCCCAGCATTCAGGAGGCTGAGACCAGAGGATCCGGGTTTGCGGCCAGCCTCAGCTACCTAGTGAGGCACTCCGCAACTTAGTGAGACTCGGTTTCAAAATAAAGAATAAAAAATAGGACTGGGGGTATAGCTCGGAGGTAGAATGCCCCTGAGTTCAATCCCTGGTACCGCAAAAAAAAAAAAAAAAAAAACAGAGAGGGAAAATGGAAAGCACAGAGCAAACCAAGAATCCAGAGAGCAAGACAGGAAGCCAGAGAGGGAGAAAGGAAGTGAAGGAGGAATCTAGAGCAATGCAGGAAGCCAGAGGGGTGACATAGAAACCACACAGAGGAGCCGGGCGTGGTGGCACACGCTTGTAATCCCAGCATTCGGGAGGCTGAGACCTGAGGATCCGGGTTCGCGGCCAGCCTCAGCTACCTAGTGAGGCACTCCCCAACTTAGTGAGACTCGGTTTCAAAGTAAAGAATAAAAAATAGGGCTGGGGGTATAGCTCGGAGGTAGAATGCCCCTGAGTTCAATCCCCAGTACCGCAAAAAAAAAAAAAAAAAAAAAAAAGAAATAGGAAGCCAGAGAGGAAGACAGGAAGCTGGAGATGGAGAGAGATTTCAGGAAAAGAGACGTGGAGATAGGAAGCCAGAGAGGAGAGAGGAAACCAGACTACTCAGTGAAACAGGAAGCCAGAGAGCAAGATTTACTTTTTATTTTGAACCAGAGTCTTCCTAAGTTACCACATGCTGGCCTTGAACCTGTGATCCTCCTGTCTCAGCCTCCCAAACACTGGGATTACAGACATGCATATCCAGCTAGTTCTGTTTCTTTCAATAGACCAAGTTTATTACAGCCACAAAGGATGGGCATTTGCTATCCCCATGTCTGAAAAGCTCACTCCTGAGATCCTTAAATGGGAAGAAAGAAAAGAGAGGGAAAGCAGAATTCTGTTTTACAGTTTGAAATGTTGAATTATTGAAAACTTTGATAGAGAAAAGAAAAGGATGGAAGGGGTAAGAGGGAACACAAAAATTAGCATTTCTCTAAATCAGATTTTCTGGTAGCTATGGCTCCTTTCATAGTCAATTCTCAATTTGTGATCTTCACATTATCTTGGTTCTGAATTCTGCTTGGACAACTCTGTGTTATGATATGTGGTCCTACTTCTTGACTAACCAAGATGTTTTTAGTTATAGTCAAAAACATATCAAGGTGAAAAGAAAGGGTTCCTTGCACAATTAGGACTCCACTTGCATTTCTTTCTTTCTTTTTTTTCCAGTATGGGATATTGAACCCAGGGGCATTCTACCTCTAAGCCACACCCCCAGCCCTATTTTTTATTCTTTATTTTGAAACAGGGTCTCACTAAGTTGCAGACAGCATCACTAAGCAGCTGAGGCTGGCTTTGAACCTGAGATCCTCCTGTCTAAGGCTCCCAAGTACTGGATTACAAGCATGGGCCACCACACAGGGTCTTACTAAGTAAGTGTGTGTTAGCCTGAACTTGAGATTCTCCTGTCTCAGCCTCCCAAGTACTGGGATTACAAGCATGTGTCACCACACCGGGCCCCACTTGGTGAACAAGAAATTATTAGATAGGATGAGGTCAAAACCAGAGCCAACTCCTCTGGTATAGTAACAGCCCAGGTTTCCTAACTGTACTCACTACTACAACCACAAATGAAGTGGCAAAACAACTTATTCGTAAGTGTTATTCAATACACTAAAGAGGAACCAATCACTCTTCAGTAGAATATACATTATACCATATTTTTTCCTCGAAGCAATTCCAAGGGATAGATGACAAGTTGAGACCTTTGCTCCAGGCCCACGGGCATGCTGTAAATTAGGAGGGGAGGGAGGTGGCTGACGCCCAAGGCTACATTTTCTCCCTCCACTCACAGTGCCTTCCAGATAGCACATATCCTGTATATGAGAACAGTCATTCTGGCCGGGCGTGGTGGTGCACGCTTGTAATCCCAGCATTCGGGAGGCTGAGACCAGAGGATCCGGGTTCGCGGCCAGCCTCAGCTACTTAGTGAGGCACTCCGCAACTTAGTGAGACCTGGTTTCAAAATAAAGAATAAAAAATAGGGCTGGGGGTATAGCTCGGAGGTAGAATGCCCCTGAGTTCAATCCCCAGTACCGCAAAAAAAGAAAAAAAAAAAAAACAAAAACAGTCATTCTGGTGAGCAGGGTGTCTGGGAGGAGAGGAAGGTAATACCAGGAAGGGAGCAGATGGTCTAAAATCCATGATGTGTGTGTGTGTGTGTGTGTGTGTGTGTGTGTGTGTGTGTGTGTGTGTTGTGGGGGGAAGAGGGGAAGGTGGGGAAACTGAGGTTTGGAATATATTTCCCATGTACTCCCTATTCATTTAAAACTATACTTTAAATTCAGATACTTGGCTTGAAAATAATCTTTCAATATATAAACCATTAGAAATTTAAGGTAGTCCTCGTGCCTGGCGGCACAGGCCTGTAATCACAGCAACTCCAAAGGCCAAGGTAAGAGGATTGCAAGTTAGAGGTCCGCCTGGGCAATTTAGCAAGACTCCTGTCTTAAAATAAAATAAAAGGCTGAGGATATAGCTAAGTGGTAGAGCACTTATGAAAATCTGGGTTTACCAGTACTGCAAATAAAAAATTGAATCATTAATTTAAAAAATTAGGATTGTCTATGTCAATTCTAAAACAAACAACAAACCCTGAATTCTTTCCTGTTAAGTAATGGTGTGTGTGTGTGTGTGTGTGTGTGTGTGTGTGTTTTGTACTGGAGATTGAATTCAAAAGCATCTACTATCCCTAACCTTTTTTTTTTTTTTTTTTGAAACAGGGTCTCACTGACTTGCTGAGGCTGGCCTAGAACCTGTGATTCTCCTGTCTCAGTTTCTCAAATACTGGAATTACAGGCATGCACAATAACGCCCAGCAGTAATGATTTGTATCTTGAATTTTATTTTTTTTATTTATTTATTTTTTTTTTTTTTCGGTACTGGGGATTGAACTCAGGGGCATTCTACCTCCGAGCTATACCCCCAGCCCTATTTTTTATTCTTTATTTTGAAACCGAGTCTCACTAAGTTGCGGAGTGCCTCACTAGGTAGCTGAGGCTGGCCGTGAACCCGAATCCTCTGGTCAGCCTCCGGAATGCTGGGATTACAAGCGTGCGCCACCACGCCCGGCTGTATCTTGAATTTTAAAGTCTACCAACTTATTTAACTTCTCTGAGGCAGCTGTACCCCTCCCATAAAATAGGGCTCACAGCACCTCAGGTGTGTATGTTAAATAGAAGTTGAAGCCGGGCGTGGTGGCGCACGCTTGTAATCCCAGCATTCGGGAGGCTGAGACCAGAGGATCCGGGTTCGCGACCAGCCTCAGCTACCTAGTGAGGCCCTCCGCAACTTGGTGAGACCCGGTTTCAAAATAAAAGAATAAAAAATAGGGCTGGGGGTATAGCTCGGAGGTAGAATGCCTCTGAGTTCAATCCCCAGTACCACAAAAAAAAAAGAAGTTGAGAGATAGATAAATCCAATTTGCCATATGCAAATAAAGTGCTCTACAAATACTAACTTCTCTTCCTGTTACTTTTACTAATCAGGAAAAGAGCAAAAAATAACAATAACAAAGAGTTGTAGGATCCCAGATTGGAGTACAACGTAATTAACCAGATAAAATGTTTCTTTTCTTTTCTTTCTTTTTTTTTTTGGCTTGTTTTGTTTGGGAGTCTCATCAACATTTATAATATTGTAGCTGGGCGTGGTGGCACATGCCTGTAATCCCAGTACTTGGGAAGCTGAGACAGGAGGATCACAGGGTGCACCCCCCCACTCCCCCTCTCCCTACCCAGCCTCAGCTACTTAGTGAGGCCCTCTGCAACCTAGTGAAACTTTGTTTCAAAATAAAGAATAAAAAATAGAGCTGGGGGTGTAGCTTGGAGGTAGAATATCCCTAGGTTCAATCCCCAGTTCTAAAAACATATATATGTATATTATTTATGTATTTATATATAATATTCATAAATTATTTACATATAAATATTATATATATATTACATTGTCTTCCTAGGAAGACAAAAAAAATGCTGACAAAGTGTTGAACATGACATTCTACCCATTAACGGCCATTGGTGTTGCGTTTATGGACTGCCATTCTGATGCTCTGAAGCTACTGCAAATATTCTGTGGTTGAGAGATGGCCCAGAGTAAAATATTCTTATTTGGTATTGGGGAAAAAATAATCTATATGTTTATACTTTGATATTTCCTCTTAGAACCGTTTATTTTTTAGAATAAAAAATTTAATTTTCCTCTGTTAAAAAATGTGCTCCCCGGCATTCGTTGATCATTTACTAATTCCTTACTAGACAAAGGGCCTTGTTTTAGTTACCATTCCTCCTAAAGTCACTCAGCAGTTACATGGTGCTTCCTTCCTTCCTTCCTCCTTGAAAGCAGTTTCACTCCTATCATCTCAAAGCTTCAAAGGCTCATAAGTAGAATTTTAGACTGTCTTTAGCCTAAAAACAGTGAAAAGGTATCAAGAACCAAAAAGATTATGAGCTAATTGGTTATAAAGGCTATTTACAAGGACAAATTCTTTTTTCTTTTTTCTTTTTTTGGTAATAGGGATTGAATCCAGGGGCATTCAACCTCCAAGCTACACACTCAGTGTTATTTTATTTTTATCATGAAATAGGGACTCACTAAGTTGATGAAAATCTCCCTACTTGCTGAGGCTGTCCTCGAACGTGTGATCCCCTTTTCTCAGCCTTTCAAATATTGGGATCACAAGTGTGCACCATGCCCAGCTACAAATTCTTTTGAATGTGCAGATTGATAAAGGGGGCCTGCCTCCTTTTTTTACTTTCTGTCTGTGGTGGGTATGTTGAAGTAACATAGCCATCGAGAAAACCATTAATTGCTGAGTGCAGTGGCACACACCTGTAATTCTAGTATTTGGGAGGCTGAGATAGGAGTACTGCAGGTTTGAGGCCAGCCTCAGCAATTTAGGGAGATCCTATTTAAAAAAAAAAAAAGGGGGGGGGTGTAGCTTAGAGGCAGAATATTCCCTGGGTGGTCCAATCCCCAGTTTTTGTTGTTGTTGTTTACTTATTTAATTATCAGGAAGAGCAAAGTTAAATTCTTCCTCTAAGCATATCAGTGTGCAGGAGCAAATCCAGGGAAAACCCTGCAGTGGAAAGAAAAAGTATTTGTGTCCTGGACAAAGTGCGACTCGAGATGTGCGCCCCCTGGTGCCTAAGAGGTGAAGGACAGGGTGACAGTTCAACCACAACCAGTTTGTGAAATGATTTAACTAGACAGACTTTAATTCCCGGATTAGGTGCGGGCAGTGAAGGAGAATATGCTCAGTTAGAAGACAGACATGAAAGTTCATACCTTTGGAAGGTCTCACTTCTCTGGAGGTTTAGAAACGGGCAGTGGTGACTTGTGAAGACTCAGAAGGTTTTTTTATTTTTTTTATTTTTTGGTACTGGGGATTAAACCCAGGGGCATTCTACCTCTGAGCTACACCCCCAGCCCTATTTTTATTTTTATTTTTATTTTTATTTTGAAACAAGGTCTCACTACTCGCTGAGGCTGTCCTCGAACCTACGATCCTCCTGCCTCAGCCTCCCAAGTACTGGGATTACAGGTGTGTGCCACCACACCCGGCTCAGCTCACAAGTTTTCTAACTTCTTCTCTTTTTTTGCGGTCCTGGGGATTGAACTCAGGGGCATTCTACCTCTGAGCTATACCCCCAGCCCTATTTTTTTATTCTTTATTTTGAAACAGGGTCTCACTAAGTTGTGGAGTGCCTCACTAGGTAGCTGAGGCTGGCTGCGAACCCGGATCTTCCGGTCTCAGCCTCCCAAATGCTGGGATTACAAGTGTGTGCCACCACGCCCGGCTTCTAACTTCTAAGTAATGAACACTTGTGAGCACTCAGGTTCCTCTTCGATTTTATATCACCATTACTAAAACAAGCAAAATTGTCCTCACTTTGGAAAGAGAAGAAATTGTCATACCATCAAGGCTATATTTATACTGAAAAATAAGTGAAGAAGGGAATTATTAAAAAATCATATCCCTACACTAAACCATCAACCCAACAACTGGAATATCAACTCAAATACTTCATAAAGTTGGCTACTTTCTTACCTCAGTGCACCTGTGTTGGCATTACAATGGCCCCGGCCCCATAGATGATGATGATGGCGACGACGACTGTTTTTGTGGTACTGGGAATTGAACCCAGGAGCCTTCTGCCTCCAAGCTACACCTCCAGACCGCCAGACGTTTTTTGTTTGTTTTGAAACAGGGTCTTGCTAGGTTGCTGAGAGTCTCACCATGTTGCTAAGGCTGTCCTTGCACCTGAAATCCTCCTGTCTCAGCCTCTCAAGTCCTGGGATTTAGCTGTGCACCACCACACCTAGCTCCCATAGATTATTTTTAAAAGTCTCTGCGACTATCAGAAAATTAAAAGAACTTCCATAGTGTCCCATCTTTAGAAGAAGCTTGACATATGTAATGACTCCGGGGTAATATTTAAAACACCACTTTTCTCTACTATTTTTTTTTTTTTTTTTTGCGGTACTGGGGATTGAACCCAGGGGATTCTACCTCCAAGCTATACCCTCAGCCCTATTTTTATTCTTTATTTTGAAACAGGGTCTCACTAAGTTGCGGAGTGCCTCACTAGGTAGCTGAGGCTGGCCGTGAACCCGGATCCTCCAGTCTCAGTCTCCCAAATGCTGGGATTACAAGCGTGTGCCACCACGCCCAGCTTTTTCTCTACTATTTAATTTCTAATGTAGCATAAGCTTCTTGGCTCAGATGGGATATGCTAATATATTGTATGCATATGCATCTGAATATATATGTTATTTTAATTAACTTATGTTTTAAAATATTTACACCTACTTTGTAAAGTTTTTTTATGTATAGAAGAGTAGGGTGTGAAAAGTAAAAATCTTGGCCACCCTCCCTACGCCCACCTTAAAGGAAACCCTAACACTTTTTTCTGAGTCCTTCTAGAAATTTTCTATTCACCTCAAACGCATATATGCTGGACATTAATATTTCTTTATCTTTGCAGGTTCAGGACTCACGGGTCATGGAAATCATCTGAAGGCTCCTTTCTTTTACTTTTATCCTACCAACAGTGCAAAGGCACATTCAGTCTCTTACCAGGTTTCCCTCCAAATAACTAAGAATCTCGGAAGACAAGCCCAGCGTGATGGTGCAAATCTGTAATCCCAGTACCTGGGAGGCTGAGACAAGAGAATCACTGCAAGTAGTGAGACTTTCAGCAACCTAGCGAGACCCTGCTTCAAAGCAAAAACTAAAAAAAGGGCTGGGTGTATAGCTCTAAGGTAGAATGCATCAGGGTTCAATCCTTAGTAACACACACACACACACACACACACACACACACACACACACACACACAGAATCCTTGAAAATATTCACTTGTCCCAAAGGACCGTGTGGTCTGTATCTGGCTCCTAGAAGTGAACTTCTGAGCAAATCCCCTTGTGTGACTTCAGGACCGACTTCTAGGGGTTGAACCCAGGGCCTTGCCCGGGCACTGTCTCCCTGAGCTGTATCTCTAGCCTTCAACCTCTTTTCTTAATTTCACAACATAACTCATGAAACTAGACTACGAATTTTATGTTTTTTTGTTTGTTTGTTTTGTGCGGTACTGGGGATTGAACCCGGAGCATTCTACCTCCAAGCTATACCCCCAGACCTATTTTTTATTCTTTATTTTGAAACAGGGTCTCACTAAGTAGCTGAGGCTGGCTGTGAACCCGGATCCTCCAGTCTCAGCCTCCCAAGTACTGGGATTATAAGTGTGCACCACCACACCCGGCTAGATGAGTTTTGTGAAGGTTCAGGAATAAAAGAAGGAAAATACAACACAGAACACAATTTACATTTCTTCCTAGATATGGCTTCCATCAGAATGTTTAGGCCAGAATCACCCAAGCAGTCACAGTGTGACAGGGGCCATTCTATTCTCTTTTATTTATTTTTTTAATTTTTAATTTTGAAGGAGGATTTTTGTATTGGTGCATCCTAATGAGATACATCCTAATGAGATACAAGCTGGTAAAGACATACATGCACACAGCACTCATTTAACTCTTTCCCAATTCCCACCCCATTCCTCTTTTATAAGTGGCCCTAATCCTGATTCTACTGGAATCCAGATACCCTAATCTACTTAAGCCATGAAAGAAGAGAGTACGTCTTCACTTAATCAACATCCATCATGACTGTCCATTTCCAAAGGACAATGAGTGTCCTCTCCTTTTAGGTGATGAAAATGTCTACTCCTTCTTGGTCTCAGCTTCCCAAATACTGGGATTACAAGCATGCGCTAGCATGCTTGGCTGAGATATCTTAGCTTTTTCATTCAGGAAAGTGTGGCTTTGACCTAAACAGCGGAATTCAGCACATCTTCCACAGTCTGGGTTCTGAAGACTCCTTATACTGCCCCAGGGGGGTTTTCTGTGTATCTTTATAGATCGTACAGATCCAAATCCAGGAGAGTTCTTAAAGGCTCCAGGTGAGGATCTGTCCAGCACTCCTCTCCTTGAATATTTAAGCTTGCTTTTGATTTCCTAGAACAATTTCTTAAATAATTAAAGCATGGATCATATGCCCCAAAGAACAAGTGAAATGGTCCTGGGACAGATAATGCAGTCTAATTCCGTACTTAGGAAAGACACGCTACTAGAAGTGAGTTGTATCCTGAAGATTTTTTTTTTTTGTACTGGGAATTGAACTCAAGAGCACTCTACCTTCAAGCTACACCCCTGGCTGTATTTTATTTTTATTTTGAAACAGGGTCTCGCTTGGTTGCTGAGAGTCTCACTCTTGCCGAGGCTGGTCTCTAACCTCTGATTTTCCTGTCTCGGCCTCCTGAGTACTAGAATTGCAGGTGTGTGCTACCAAGCCAGGCGCAATCTGAAGAAATTTATGTCCTAACCATAGTCACTGTTCCAGAACATGTTCATGCCTCAATTAAAAAAACCTCCATCTCAGATGTGACATCTGAGACTTGACTCAAAATTACATGGGAGTGGGGCACAGAGCAAAGTGAGTGGGGTTTTTTATGAAAAAAAAAAAAAAAGAAAGGCCTCAAGTTGATTCCTACTGAAACTGAAACTAAGCAATGGGTACAGAGGGTTTGTTATACTGTACTTTCCCCACCTCCCCCACCCCAGTACTGGGGATTGAAGCTGGGGTGATCTGCCACCGAGCTACATCCACAGCCATTTTATTTTGAGGCAGGCTCTTCCTAAGTTGCCCAGGCTAGTCTCAAACTTGTGATCCTCCCCGCTCCTACCTCCTTTTGTCTAAGTTTGAGATCTTCTGTAGTTAAATACAACTCAGTCTGGCATGGTAGCCCACGCTTGTAATCTCAAAGTTTAAGAGTAATAATAGTAATAACCAATATAATTTTCAAAATGAAGAGTAAACTGGGCATGGTGGCACACGCTTGGAATCCCAGTACTTGGGAGGTTGAGACAGGAGGATTTGGGTTCGTGGCCAGCCTCAGCTACTTAGTGAGGCCCTCTACAACTCAGTGAGACCCTGTTTCAAAACAAAGAATAAGAAAATAGGGTTGGGGTTGTAGCTCAGAGGTGGAATGCCCCTGGGTTCAATCCCCATTACTGCAAAACAAAACAATTCCATCTCTATAAAGCCTCCTTCCTTGATGTTTGCAGCACTAGAAGATCCCTCACTGAGCATTTCCAGGATAATTGATGGTGAATTCATTTTTGTCGTCTTGCATATATATGTCTTCACTTCCTCCATAGAGGACCCCAGAGACATTAGGACCAATATTAATCCAGTGCTCACATTCCAGATATTGACTCCTTCCTCACCACCAGCACTCGCTTCAAGGGAACTTAACATCATCCCCTGATGACATAATTCTTCACTATTTCTAGGGCCGTATGCCATCTTGCCAGATAGAGACAGATGAGTTAGACACTGAACATCTAGATGGTAAAAGAAACTCTACCTGTGCTATTTTATGCCCCCACCCCAACCTTAAAGGATTTTATCAGTACAATTGGATGAACAGAAGTTTGGTGCGGGTAACTTGAAGAATGGCTTGTTGGCCCTTGGACAGGATAGCATCTCTAGGCTTAGCAAGATTTATGACCCAGGCCTTGCTCTGGAATGTGGTCCTCAGCTTTATTAACTAGAAACTTAAATGCTGGCACACGTAGACCTAATGGGACTCTGAGGGCTGATGAATTCCAATTAGTTAACTTGCAATGGGAAACATAACTAGAAGCAGGCCCCAAATTCATTTGCCGGTTAGCACATTTTCTATCTATGGGAAACTTTTTATGCAAGACCAAATTATAATCAGAAGGATATTTGGTGAGAGCAAGCTCTACAACAGCGAATTTGCAACTAGAGAGAGTGATGGGGGTCGATAGAGGCAGAGGGCTTCTAAGGGAATTTTTTTTGTGTGTGGTGTCTCCCCCCCCATTTAAGCATATGTAATTAGAAAAGACATTCAATATTATAATTCAACAATTACTTTTTTAAGGAAAATGTAAATACTATTGCTTTCATAATTAAAATAATAAAAAGGAAAGCTCAACACAGTCTTTCTGGCTGATGACTCAGTTGGGAGGGTAGAAATCTACAAATCAGACTCCCTGGAGGGTCTCAGACTTTTTTCTTTCAAAATGAGGCAAGAAAACCATTGTTTACTAAGACACTAAACAAAAGCCATACATGAGACAACTTACAATGGCAGGATCCAAATCAAATTTTCTGGTTTCCATTTCTTTCCTACTAAGCAGTTTTGTGGTGAATATAATCATATATAGTTGATCATTAGTCACTAACTATGGAAAATGATGTAGAAATGTATCTAGGACACTTATAAAGTATTCCCTACTTTGTATAGTAAAAAACACAGCACTGTAAAACACTATTACAGATTTGTGAACAAATTCTGCTGCTAGTCCAAACCATTGTATGGGTATAGCAGACATTTGATAGTTTTAGCATTGATTTTTCTCCCTTTTTTCTTTCCAAAAGACTCCATTTTTCATTTGGGGTTTGCTGTGGTTTCTGGGAACAGGACTCTACTCCTATTATAACATATTCCAACTTCTTTTTTTTAATTAATCTATTTTTTCAGCACGGATTTTTTATACATTTCTTGAGTATAACAGGGTTACATAGATATTTATGACGTAACAATCATTGTCAGATCACAAACAGCACCACTTCTTCGTTTTACATGTATAGCCCACATTCTTAACATAGCCTGGTCAAGCAAACTTTCTAGAGTCATAAAACCATACTCCTTTAGGGTCATATATTTACTTTCTAAGAAGTAGGAAGGTCTTCATCTACGCATCCTAGGGACAATCTCCAGAGTTCGAGATGCCAATGTAGCCATAGCAGAAGAGTCAGTATAATTGCTCATATATGCAGATAGCAACTGTCAGGGGGGGGAAAGAGCCCAGCTGGGCTCCCACAACTCCCCTGTTTTTATTTTAAAATGCAGGAAGGACTGTGCCTGTCTTAGGTCGTTTCCTACTAGTGATTAATCTTACCCGTCATGGGGTCTCGATGAGTCATTCAACGAGCCCTGTCTTAGGTTGATTTGCCCTGAGAAAATCGAACCCATCATTGACTATCAGGCCCTGTGTGAGGCAGTGCTTGCATTTTTATTCCATGTAAATCTGCTCATATACTAACATAGGCATTGATCACAAGGCGTACAACAAGTGGTAGAATGCATAAACATATTCCAACTTCTTGAACTCAGCAATTGGTTTGTAACCTAAACCAGTCTAATCAGAGTGAATCTAGGATATTTTTCTAATAATTGACAATGGGATGAAGATGAAGGTGCCGTTGGTGGTCATCTTTGGTCATGAGGAGGGCCTAAATTAAGAGGTTAACATCAACAAAGCCCGGAAAGAGAAATAGAAAGATATGGGTCACTGGGCCATCCTTAGGCCATTGAAGCAAGCTTGCTTGAAACCAATACTACCATGTTAAGTGCTACTGAAATGTTTAGTAAGATAAGGACTGAAAAGTGTACCTTAGATTTAGCAACATAGAAAGTCCTGGGAACATTACCAGGAATGGTTTGGAAAGGGAGGTGAACTTTCTCAAGAAGTTACTAAAATGGAGAAGAGAGTATGTGGTACCTGGAGAGGGATATGAGTCAAGGGATATTAAGATGAGATAGACTTCAAGCCAGACCTGGTGGTGCATGCCTGTAATCCCAGCACTTGGGAGGCTGAGACAGGAGGATCACAGGTTTGATGAACAGCCTCACCAACTTACTGAGGTCTTTAGCAACTTAGTGAGACCCTTTTTTCAAATAAAAAATAAGATAGGGCTGGTGGTGTAGCTAAGAGGTAGAATGTAACTGGATTCAATCCCCAGCACTACACACACACACACACACACACACACACACACACACACACACACAGATGAGATAGACTTCAAAATGATTGCTTTTTTATGAAAAGAAATTAGGAAGATGGCTATTCAGAAGTTAAATAAGAGTCAAGATACTGGAAAGAATGGGACCCAGAAACTGGAGGGATGGCTTTTCTACTAGAATAAAAAGAGGAGTATCAGGGCAGGGGAGGGCAAGGTTTAGAGGTTTGTATCTGATCGCCTTTTTGTTCAGTGAAGGAGACAGTCATCTACTGAGAAGGACGGGGGTGGTGGGTGGGTCAGAGGCTTAAGGGGAATGGAAAAGTTTTGAAATAGTTGTTGAAAATGGGAGACAGCTGACTGGGGGAACAGCAAGACAGCCAGGCAGTCCTGAGACTGCTGACCGTGAATGTACAAACTCGATAATCTGTGAATCTGTGTCTTTCATTTTTTCCTGCAGGGCTCAGCAATTCGTGAACAGAGCAGACCTTACAGTATTCACTCATTACTGTCATCTGCAAGCATTTTTTTGTTAACTTGTTTATATGGTGCTAGGTACTACTCTAGCTCCTGTTTCATTTGACCGTTAGTATTTTATGTTTCTACGGACTAAAATGTACTAAAGGAATTTCAGTGAACCATCAGATTATTGAGTTTTATTTAATTTTTTTATTTTTATTTTTGCAGAACTGGGGATGGAACCCAGGAGCATTCTACCTCTGAGCTACAACCCTAGCCCTATTTTTTACTCTTTATTTTGGAACAGGGTCTCACAAAGTTGCAGAGGGCCTCACTAAGTAGCTGAGGCTGGCCACGAACCTGCAATCCTGCTGTTTCAGACTTCCAAGTACTGGAATTACAAGCGTGTGCCATAATGCCTGGCAAGATTATTGCATTTTAAAGAAATAAGAGTTTGTAGACATGATATAAAGGATACAGAAAGAGCCGGGCGTGGTGGCGCATGCTTGTAATCCCAGCATTCAGGAGGCTGAGACCTGAGGATCCGGGTTCGCGGCCAGCCTCAGCTACCTAGTGAGGAACTCCGCAACTTAGTGAGACTCGGTTTCAAAATAAAGAATAAAAAATAGGGCTGGGGGTGTAGCTCGGAGGTAGAATGCCCCTGAGTTCAATCCCCAGTACTGCAAAAAAAAAAAAAAAGGATACAGAAAGAAAATAAAAGGGACAGTAGTGCACAGTGCATTAAAGGAAAATGCTAATCAAAGTTTTTTTTTTAAATCTTGTTTCCTTAATTACACCAAGACCCTAACTATGAATTTGTTGCAATCAATCTATATAATGCTTTTTTGAAATATGGCATTTGCAGAGCTATTACAAAAATTCCATTTTATGGGAGGCTGAGACAGGAGGATCTGGGTTCGCGGCCAGCCTCAGCTACCTAGTGAAGCCCTCTGCAACTTAGTGAGACCCTGTTTCAAAATAAAGAATAAAAAATAGGACTGGGGGTATATCTTGGAGGTAGAATGCCCCGGGGTTCAATCACCAGTACTGCAAAAAAAAAAAAAAAAAAACCTATGCAATTTATCTAATTGTATTATTACACTTAGTAGCATTGAGTTTATTTAGATCCTAACTTTAACAGTAAATGAATTTATTAGACATGTATTAGGCCCCTGCAGCCATAAGACCAAGTATTTAAAGGACAAGAACAGCAGCTTCATGAGGCCAGGAAACATACCATCAAAGAATCTTGCAAGCCTGCCACTAAAATGCACATGTTTTTGAGCACTCTGAATTCTGGGGTTTCACAGTCCCAGAAGACACACTTACAGGCTCAGGATGGACAATGGAGAACATGTTCCTTTATCTGATAATCCCACCAAACTATATCCAAGTAGGAAGAAATTAATTACTCCAATGTAAGTTGGGGTGCAAGGACCAAAACAGCAAACATGACCAATGAAACACAGCAGTTTCCTATGCTGAAGCTGCTAGTGAGAATTACTCGTTCTCCTGAATACGCAGAGCTCATTTGCTGTAGGTCTTCACCCACCCAGCGAGCTCCGGCTGACCCGATGCAGTGTATGTGCCTTTCTGTGTCCTCCAGCAGCACATCAGCCCCCAAGGGCAGCGGCTCCAGCAGGGACGTCCTCTGAAGGAGCGGCCTGGGACCTCCCAGGGTGGCTCTTGCACAACTACTTTAGAAATATCCTGAGAAGTGAACAGAAGCAAAAGCAATCACCCTTTTCTTTATTCCACAATAGACAAAAAAAATTTACTGACTTTTACTTTCTAATTTGAAAAACATAAAAAATGAAAATATGCAAAACATAAATCATTACTTTCCTATTTTTTCTAAATTTATAAAATGCCCATAGAACATCTCTTATTTTAATCTTTTTTTTTTTTTTGTGATGGTACTGGGGATTGAACCCAAGGGCGTTCTACCTCTGAGCCACACCCCAAGCTGGTCTCACTGGGTTGCTGAGAGTCTCATTACATTGCTGAGGCTGTCCTTGAACCTACAATCCTCCTGTCTCAGCCTCCCAAGTCCTGGGTATTACGGGTGTGCACCACCACACCCTGCTAGGAATCTTTTAAGTTAAAATAAAAAGAATATAAATAATAATCTGACTTAAACATTTTCTATTAACACATATTAAATGTACAAAGTCATGTTCACTGGGAGTTAAAAAAAATTCGGCACTGAGGATCAAACTCAGGGGTGCTCTACTACTAAGCTACATCTCTACCCTTATTTTAAATTTTGAGATTCACCAGGCATCACTATAACATTTCCATACATGCAAAAAAGAAAGAAGCCTGCACTGATCATATCCACCTTCCGTCTACCACAATCTGATTTTCTTTAGGACAGATTTCAGCTAAATTGCTTCAACAGTTCATCTGACTAGTTCCTTACCTGATACAACTTTCAAGTAAGGCGAAAAATAAAACGGTGCAGTGGAGAACAACTCTTCTAATAACTGGCTAAGACAAAATTGCTCTCAGACTCCTCTGATTTGTATCTGGGGCTGGGCGTGGTGGCGCACGCTTGTAATCCCAGTACTTGGGAGGCTGAAACTGGAGAATTTGGGTTCGCGGCCAGCCTCAGCTACCTCCTGAGTCCCTCCGCAACTTAGTGAGACTCTGTTTCAAAATAAAGAATAAAAAATAGGGCTGGGGCTGTAGCTCAGAGGTAGAATGCCCCTACGTTCCAACCCCAGGTCTCCAAAAAATAAAAAATAAAAATAAAAATAAATAAATACAATAAAATAATTTATATCTGGGAAGATAATTCTAAAAAGCCATCATTGTAAAAACCACACTACTAAATCTATTAGAAGTTCTCTTATGAATACAAAGTAAGATGCGCAGATTAAGAACCGAATACTATAAAAAGAAATGGAGTGTCCAAACAATGGAGTATTATCCAGTCATTAAAATGCTACAATATGGATGAACCTTAACATGATGCTAAGTGAAAGAAGCCAGACCCGAAAGGACATTATATGATTCATTATAATTATATGACTATATTACTTAAGTCTATTGATATGAAATATCCAGAATAGGCAAATCCAGAGAAAGGAGATTTGAGGTCGCCAGGTGCTAAAGAGAGGGAAGATGCTAGCGACTGGTACGGATGACAGGCTTTCTTTGCAGATGATGAAAATGTTCTCTAATCAGATAGTGGTGATGGCTGTACAACTTGGTGAACATACTCAAAACCACTGAACTGTACACCCTGAAAGGGTAAATCTTGTTTGTACAACTTATATTGCAATAAGATTTAAAAAAAAAAAAAAAGGAGGCAGGAAGTTTAATTAGAGGTTTGGCATGAAAATAAATTGTTCTAAGGGTCTAAGAAGGGCATGGAATTTGGTATGTCTTGGCAAAGATAAGGGCTAGAAGAAAAAGCATAGAAAGGAATACCCAATAATTATATTCTGAGAACCTAAACTTAAAAAAAGAGTTTAGTTATATCACTCATACCACAAGATAAGTCATTTTTGCCCTTTTAAAATATACATGGTGACCTGCTAATGTTTTTCAGTATTAAAAAAAAAAAAAAAACTGCAAGCAGCCTTTCTTGGGTCCTTCTTTTAGCAATTTTATTATGTTTCAGCACTTAAACTCAGTTGGGCTTTGTAAGAATTTCTTATTTATTTGGAATAAAGACATACGGTTTTCAGACGGTGCCAGGAAATCATATCCTAGCCATCTCTACTTGCCCCAATGAAACTCAGACTTCCCTGGATTTTCTTTTCCTCATTCTCTGAATTTTAATCTGTGTTTTTAGTCTTTGAGTTAACTGAGAAGCCTTTGGTTCTGTGAACTAAGCACATTCCTTTAAAACCACAGGCATCCACGTCTCGTTGGATTTATGACAATCACAACATTGGCATGCAGGTAAAAAAAAGAACTCAATTTGCTTTTCCCATCACAGCTCTGCTTACCTCAGGGAACCCCACTTCAGAGGAAAGGGAATAAGGGTAATTTCTGTCTCTTAAGCACGTCCAAGTATTCCCCGGCATTCTGCAGCAAGTTAAGTTTTCCTCTGCGGAATTCTACAGCTCTAGCCACTGAATCATATTATAGCTTGGCCTTCTAGATGATGGTGAAGTTTCAAGGAAAGCATTTCCAGCAGGCACCAGACCAGGGAACGCCCCTTGTTCAGAATGACCCCTCAGGAGATTCTTTCCTGCAGCCTAATGAGCTTATGGATTAAACTCATTCCGAGGGTGGAATGGCCTGAGAGTGCACAAACTCCAAGTACATCAGGACTTTAGCCTTTGTTAGACACACAGCACAGCACGGATCACTCTAAGCACTTAATAAATATGAATTTGTACCATGTTTTTTAAAGAAAAAGGTAGAAAAAAATTTCAAATTATTCTGCTTTTTTGTATCAATACAATGCCATATATAAATAGGTGGGTTATAGCTTAGTGTAAGAGAGTAAGGAGTAAAAAAATTAAGAATAAAAGGGATGGAAGACCTCACACAGTTGGTGAGAAAAGGCAAAAAAAAAAGTCTCTTTTTCTGTGTTGTTTCTCTTTCTATCTGGTTGCTGGCAGACTTCTGCAACAGAGGAAAATGAAAAGGGTCGTTTTGTGCAATTGAAAAATAACAATTTAAGCTCAAGCTCAAGAGCATGTTCTCAGTCTGCTAGCCATATAATTAGTAATGGTTCTAATGATGACAAATGTCACATACACTAAATTATTTTAAAAATCATCTTTTAAAAATTGCTTGGAACTTGGCATGGTGGTGCATGTTTGTAATCCCAGTACTTGGGAGGCTGAGACAGGAGGATTGCAGGTTCTGGGCCAGCCTCAACTACTTAGTGAGGCCCTCCACAACTTAGTGAGACCCTATTTCAAAATAAAGAATAAAAAATAGGACTGGAGGTGTAGCTTGGAGGTAGAATGCCCCTGGGTTCAATCTCCAGTACTGAAGAAAAAAAAAAAAAAAGTTGCTTGGGTTTAGAATGGAAACAACATAAATAAAAAACAAGTTTTAGAGTCATAATGGAGATATTTGTATATCTGATGTTCCTTTTTACTTTAGCCCATCAACAGAATAAAATTACTTCTCCCGTATTTCCACATAATGGTACTCGGAATCCCATAGATTCATGGTTATCAAGTATACTTAAGTTGTTTGAGTTCCTAGGCAAAACCACGAAGAGCCATTAAGATTCAGAAATCAAATTATACACACACATACACACACACACACACACACACATATTCTTACCACTTTTTTTTTTTTTTTAAACTGGGGTTTGAACCCAAGCGCATACTACCTCCGAGCCACACCTTCAGCCCTTTTTATATTTTTTTTGTTTGAAACAGGATCTCACTAGGTTGCTGAGTCTCACTAAATTGCTGAGGCTAGTCTCAAATCTGCAATCCTCCTGTTTCAGCCTCCCAAGTACTGGGATTACAGGCCTGTGCCACCATGCCCAGGTTAAATATATGTCATAAAATTATCATTTTTCATTTTTTTTTTTCTTCAGTACTGGGGATTGAACTCGTGGTGCACTATGACTAAGCTAATCCCTCGGGCCTTTTTATTTATTTTGAGACAGGGTTTTGCTAAGCAGCCCAGGCTGGCCTGGAATTTGCCATCCTCCTGCCTCAGTCTCCTGAGTGGCTGGGATTACTGGTGTGTGCCACCATAACCAGTGATCATCCTTTTTTCATCTCTATAGTACAATGTTTTGCAAACTGAAAAATAATGGGTTTATTCTGCTTTTCTAATTAAAACATTACTTTCAAAGTTTGTAAAGCTCACTGAACTAACCACATTAATGGCAGAGTTGGGTTCATTTGTTTTTTTCTAAGGAAAGTATGAACAGAATAGTCATGGTGGTTTCAAAGTGAACATACAGTTAGAGGCAATGTAGTATGATAACCTTCCCACCAATATATTTTCTACAGTTTGTGAACAAAAGGAAAAGACATGATGAGAGTAACCTATGATTATGGAAACTCTAGAAGTGTAAACTAAGGAGGGACTTAATCAAATACATATTTTTAAAAATAAGTACAGAGAAGAGTAATTATAGCAGGACTTCAACAGAGCAGCTGATAGAACTTCCTGTCCATAAGGGCTGTGAAAAATTACAAAGTGGTGTTATGTGATTTCTTTTGGCGATTAAAACAATGCAGATAATTCTCTAAGTATAATATTACTCCGAAAAAGAGAACTGGCTTATATCAAGTCTTGATATTTCCATGCTTCTTTCACTAATATGGAAAAAAAGAATGCAGAAAAGAGGGACTCCAGAGCCGGGCATGGTGGCGCACTTGTAATCCCAGTACTTGGGAGGCTGAGACAGGAGGATCCAGGTTCACAGCCAGCCTCAGCTACTTAGTGAGGCTCTCTGAAACTTAGTGAGACCCTGTACCCTGTTTCAAAATAAAGAATAAAAAAGTAGGGCTGAGGGTGTAGCTCAGAGGTAGAATGCCCCAGTACCACACACACACACAAAAAATGTGGTTAGGGGTGTAGCTTGGAGGTAGAATGCCCCTGAGTACAATCTCCCCAGTTCCGCAAGAAAAAAAAAAAAGAAAGAAAAAGAGGGACAAGTTTTTCTTTTCTTTGTGGTTCTGAGGGTGGAACCCAGGGCCTCAAGCATGCCAGGCAAGAGGTCCGCCACTGAGCTACATACCAGCCCTTAGAGCAAATCTATACAGGAAACCTAGCAGCTTTACGTGTGTGTGTGTGTGTGTGTGTGTGTGTGTGTGTATAGTACTGGGGATTGAACCAGGAGCATTCTTGAACCCAGGGGCATTCTACCTCTGAGCTACACCTAGCTCTGTTTTTATTTTGAAACAGGGCCTAAGTTGCTGAAGCTGGCCTCAAATCTGTGATCTTCCTGTCTCCGTTTCCCAGGGTACTGAGATTACAAGCTTGCGCCACACGGCGTGACTGACTGGTTTAAACAGCTCAGTTTTCTGGCATACTACGTCTTTATTATTCCACGAATTAAAATTTTGTGTGAAATAATCTTGTAATAATCTTGAAATAATGCTTGTAATCCCAGTACTTGGGAGGCTGAGACAGGACGATTCAGGTTCACGGCCAGCCTTAGCTACTTAGTGAGACCCTGTTTCAAAATAAAAGATAAAAAACAGGACTGGGAGTGTAGCTCAGAGATAGAATGCCCCTGAGTTCAATCCTTAGTACCACTAAAATAAGTAAATTAATTAATTTTAATCCCCTGATATTTTCTTTTAGATTTTACATCTTTCTGAATATTATGAAAGTTATGCAAATTCATTATAGCCATTAAAATGAAAACAATTACCCATAGTCTTACCACCCAGAAACAAAGTTTTTCTTTTTTCTTGGTAGCACTTAGAATAGAACCCAGGGCTTAGTACATTAGGCAAGCACTGAGCAATATCCTCAGCCCTTTTAAAACTTTATTTTGAGGCAGGATCTCACTAGGTTGCACAGGCTGGCCTCAAACTTGCGATCCTCCTGGCTCAGCCTCTTGAGGAACTGGGATAGCATGCATGTTCTGCAGCACCCAGATTCTTCCAGGTTTCTTAAACAGTCTATTGGACATAATGCAAAGCTATAAAAGAAAGGGATCTTCAGTCCACATGACTATTTCATTAATGGTAAACATTTTTGATATTTAAACATTTTGGCACTATGCTAAATATTCTGTATACATGGTTTCATTGGTCCTTACAACTAATGTGGTAGGCAATCCTAAATTCCTAGAGATAAGAAAGAAAAAAAAATTATACATCAAGATCCATTAGAAGCCATAGGGCCTAAATTCAAACCTTTCTACCCAACTCCCAAGACTCATCTTAAGCCTCATGAGATTTTATCTTTAAAGGTTACTATAATAAACTTTAAAAGATCCCACACATGCATCGTTTGCACTATTAATGGTCCTATTAGTGTCACTCTCATTTTTTTGAGTTCTCAAAGAAGATACACTATCTTTTTATGTTATCTCCAGCAACTTTTCTATTTGCTACTTTGAATTTGCCCAAGCCTGGAAATAACAATAACAAAACAAGTTTGTTGAAATTCTGTGAAACACTTATGGAAAACTTCAATGAAAGAAATATCCGGAGACTTTGTGACACATATATGGGTAAGTGATCACAGCTCTATTCTGAGATATTTCTATTTTGGCTTTGAGACATGAAGTATATGACTCTGAAGTTGAAACAGGTACCAGTCAATCTTGAAAAAAAAAATCATCATACTCATAATCTACAAAGTTTTGTAAAAACTTAGATATTATAAAGATAAAGGCATATCCTTCAGTCAAGAAACCTGAGTTATACTGGAGCAAACAGTGACTGCATTTATAGAAAATTCTGTTCATATACAAGCTGAAAATATCAAATGTGAGCAAAACAAAGAAGGCGAGGGAGTCCATGAAGCTGTGGAAGGTTTGAACAAGACATGGAAGGGGCTCACTGGATAGACAGCCTGTACTAAAAAGTAAGCCTCAGATTCCAAAAGAAGGCAGGCAGATTGCTCCCAACTTGCCCTTGCCCCAACACGTGAAGAGGGCAGAATAGCACAGAAATAAAGGAGCTCAGAGGTGGCCAGGGGAGTTTGATTAAAATAAAGACTAGCGCATGCTTCTGGTTTTGATAGAGGGTAAGACCAGTGGCAAAGAGGTGAAAGATAGGTTATCCTGAGGGGACACAGGGCTATTATTTCAGTCTTGGCAGGGTCAGCCCTGTTTATCTTCCATCAGATGTAGACAAATAAGAAGCCTCACAGAGTTATTTTATCATATAAGCTTGGCAGACATTCCCGTTCCTGGTGCTGGGGATTGAAACCAGGGCCTTGCACATATGCACACCCTCGACAGGGGCTCACCCACGAGCTACACCCTCACCTCAGCCTATCACTGCACCAGTTCATGGAATCCATACAGTTTCCTTTTGTTTGTGAGATCATTAATGAAAATTGCAGTAATTGTCACTATAACTAAAAAACTGCTTCTGGTTTTAGTTTGCTAATATATGATAATATAGTTACTTTTTAACTGTAGAACATATATTTACAGGAAAAAGGTGGCCCAGTGCCTGGAGGGGATGAGGACAACAAATTCAAGTGTGCTTTTCTGCCACGGGCCTCTGTTCCCCGGGAGGCCTTCTCTCTCACATGACATCACTCTGACCTAAAAATCTGACTCGTCAGAGGCCGAGTGTTGGTGAGCCTACAGTGCAGCTCAGTTTGATGGCTCTGAATGGCTTTCTATGTTCTGTGGGGATAAGAGTCTCAGCATGAGGCCTTGGATACATAGTTAAGACTGAACCCCATTTCCACCTTTTCATGTAATTCTTCTGCCTCAGCCTGCGATTGTGTCTCTGTCCTCTTCTAATGCTGATCTGAAAAATTCAAAACTGAGGTTCTCACTTAGAACGCAAGTTTGTAAGGAAGAAGGGATATTTGCTTGTATTGTAATAAAGATGAGTAAGCCTTTTATAGTTTCTTCAAACAAGATTATAAAAAGTGACTATAGTTCATATCCAGATAATTAAGGATTGACTACATTGCTCTTGTATCCATTATTTAATATATGTAAATGAGAGTGTATCTTACTTCCTTTGGGTAAAGAGTAAAAAATAGTCCTTGATAAAGCACAATATATTATCACATAAATTTGAGTACTCTTAAAGCCATGTACAAGTCAAATTTAAGCAATATGGTAAATACTACATACAAAGAAAAATGCACAACAATATAAATATATTGTTGTGTATGGCTGTAAAAATCATACTTGAAATTACTTTGTGGCTATTAATATTGTGGGGTGCTTTTAAAAGAAAAAAATATCGAGCAGTCTAGAAATATTCTGAATGGTAACAGTATTACATTGTGAATTTTATTTTCAAATTTTGATCAATAAGGAACAAAATAATTAAGTTAAACAGACAAAGAAGTACCAAAACAGGATAATCATTCATATATACAGAAGATATGAACAGTATAGATTCATTACTAGTTGATTCAATCCTATTTACATATTTAGAATATAAAATACATTTCAATCTGTCAAGAATATGACCACATTTAGCACCAGGAAAGGAACTTTAGCTTCTGATCATGATCTCAGTATCTTGGAATAAGAAAAGAAATTTAATGGGCTCTAGATATATTTATCAACATAGGTTGGTTCTGGGGATTGAATCTAGGGGCCATTCTGCCTCCAAGCTACACCTCAGCCTTATTTTAGTTTTTATGGTACTGGAGATTGAACCCAGGGGCATTCTACCTCTAAGCTATACCCTCAGCCCTATTTTATTTTTATTTTGAAGCAGGGTTTGAAACAGGTTGATGAGAGTCTCACTACTTGCTGAGGGTATCCTCTAACCTGCAATCCTCCTGTCTCAACCTCCCAAGTACAGGCATGCTCCACCACATCCAGCTTTATTTTTTATTTTGAAACAGAGTTTTGCTAAATTGCTGAGGATCTTGCTAAATTGCTGAGGCTGGCACTGAACTTCCAATACTCCTGTCTCAGGTTCCTGGGATTACAGGTATGAGCTACCACACCCAGCCGATAAAAATTAACTTTGAAAAGCAATTCCTGTACATCATAATTTCACAAATGCCTCAAAGGGCTTAAAACTGGCACTACTTGATGTTGCGGACTACTCTCCTGCAGTGGCTGGTTTTCATCTCCTCCAATGCTTGTTCCAGTTGCTGAACCAAGTGAAGCAGGGTGGCTGGGTCCGTCTGCAGAACTTTGGTGTTGTGCTCTCCACTCTGATTAAGGTGTAGCTTTAAAGTCACTGATGGTTTAATCTGTTGCCTGAGACTTCTGCTTGCAAGCTAGATTTTACATGAGATAAGAACACAATAGTTACTTAATAAGCATATGGAATATATAATATTTACAATTACCTTACACTGTACACAAAAATCAAATTTAAGATTTGATTTTAAAAATCAAATAAAAATAAAATATGGCTTGTATTTTATTTTGAAACAGGGTCTCACTAAGTCCTCCAGTCTCAGCCTCTTAAGTACTGGGATTACTACTGTGTGCCACCACGCCAGATCGAAAAGATTTCCTAAACATCACACAAAAGGCACAAACCATAAAGAAAAAATGGATTAATTTAACTTTCTTAGTGTTAATAACTTTTCTTCAAAGGATATCTACAGATGGTGAAAACATAACACATAAAGTGGGAAAACATATTTTGTAACACGTATGTAAACCCCCCCTCCCAAAAAAGATGAGTATTCAGAATATATGACAAATTCCTCTGATATATTAAGAACCAATCCCCAACCAGGTGTGGTGGCACACACCTGTAATCATAGTACTTGGGAGGCTGAGACAGGAGAACTGCAGGTTCCAGGCCAGCCTCAGCTACTTAGTGAGATTCTGTTTCAAAATAAAAAACAAAACAGGGTTGGGGGTGTAGCTCAAAGGCAGAATGAACCTGAGTTCAATCTCCAGTGCCACAAAAGAAAAAGAAAAAACCCTCCAAACCCAAGAGAAAAATGCACTGATGATCTAAATAAACATTTCACACAAGACAAATGGATAAACATAGGAAAATATGTAAATATGTTCAACTTTATACATTGGGAAAATGACTCACAAAACCCTCATGAGATACTATTTTACATTTATCAGACTAGCAAAAACTGAAGACCTGTCCATATCAAGCACTGCAAGTGATGGTAATTCTTAAATTTTGCCAATGGCTGATGAGGGTAACGGGAGGCTCACTTTGGAAAATAATACACATTATCAGCATTTTTACTTAAACTCTTACACATATACATTTATTCACAATAGTATTTGATTTCAAGAGCCTAATATTAGAAACATCTTAAATATTCATTAACAGAATGAATAAACTGAGAATATTCACATAATAAATTGCTTACTAAATAGTAGTAGAGAGAAATGAAATACTGCAACATGAATTATCATGGAGGAAACTAAAAAGAAAATTTTATATCCAAAAAGCAAGTCACAAACCAGGCGTAATCCCAGTACGTTGGAGGCTGAGACAGGAGGATCACAGGTTTGAGGACAACCTTAGCAAATAGTGAGACTCTTATCAACCTAGCAAGACCCTGTTTCCAAAAAGAAATAAAACAGGGCTGGGGATGTAGCTTGGAGGTAAAACGCCCCTGGATTCAGTCCCTAGTACCACACACACACACACACACACACACACACACACACACACACAGACAAAAAAAAAAAAAAAGAAAGAAAAAAAGCAATTCACAGAATATGTACAAATTTGAACAATATACAATTAAATGACAGTGCATGTTTTAAAAAAAAAATAAAAAAACACCCTAAACAAAAGAGTAACAGAAAATTCAGGAAACTGGTTTTATCTAGGTGGCTAGGGAAGGAGGGGTTTGAGACTGGGGAGGACACAGGTGATTTAAAGGTACTGCTTTATACTATTAAGCTTGGCAGTGAGTGTACTCCTATTTGCTTATTATTCTTTAAACGGGATTTTTGGTTTTTTTGTGGGTTTGTGGTACTGGAGATTGAACCAGGGGCATTCTACCTACAAGTTATAACCCCAATCCTATTTTATTTTGAAACAGGGTCTCACTAAGTTGTAGAGGGCCTTGATAAGTTGCTGAGCCTGGTCTTGAACCTGTGATCCTCCCATCTCAGCCTACAAAACACTGGGTTTACAGGTGTGTGTCACCATGCTCACTTACTATTGAAATATTTTTAAATAGAAAAAACCCCAAACTATAAGCAATGACCAACTTGAAGGTAAGGGCATTCTAGCACCATGGTGTTCTCTAAAGACCATTTTCCACTGAAAGGAACAAGGACCACTGTGAAGTAACAGCTAATTCAAGAAACAGAAATTGTACAAGACAAGCCTGAAACATCTTGACTTATTTATTTATTATAGTACTGGGGATTGAACTCAGGGTCTCACACATACTAGGCAAGCGCTCTACCACTGAGCTACATTCCCAGCCTCTGAAAAATCTTGTTATACAAGAAAGGAAGGAAGTTACCAGAAATAATTAGAGTCACAACAAAAAAAAAAACAGGAAACCAGCTGGGCATTGTGGCACACACCTGTATTCCTGTACTTGGGAGGCTAAGAAAAGAGGATTGCAAGTTCAATATCTTCCTATTATTTTTGTGGTACTGGGGGTTGAACTCAGGGGCATTCTACCTCTGAGCTACACTCTCAGCCCCTTCTTTTTTATGTTTTGTTTTGAAACAGGATCTTGCCAGGTTGCTGAGAGTCTCCATATGTTGTTGAGGCTGTCCTTGAATCTGCATTTCTCCTGTCTCAGTCTCCCAAGTAGTGGGATTACAGGTGCCTACCACCATGCTCGGCAACCCTTTTCCAAAATAAAAACTTTTAAAAAAAAGGGCCAGGGATGCAGCTCAGTGGTAGAGTGCCCCTGGGCTCCATCTCCAGTAAAACACAACACAACACACACACACAAAATAAATACATACATAAATAAATAAAAGAGCAGGAAGACAACCTGAAGAGACTTCCCAGTAAATAACAAATTTAAACTTGAAATTTGGGGATTAATTTAATACCACATCATAAAACATTCTGACTAATAACGTCCTCCAAATAATTCTAGGTGACCTGGACTTCCAAAATAAGCCAAGATACTGATCCACAGCTGCAATTTAATGTTCCAAAATAATCTGGAAACAACAGGTCAATTCTTTTGGGTGAGCTAGTCCTCAAATACAAAATAGTACTTTTAAGGCAAAGTATTCTTTTTTTTTTTTTTTTTTGCGGTACTGGGGATTGAACTCAGGGGCATTCTACCTCCGAGCTATACCCCCAGCCCTATTTTTTTTTATTCTTTATTTTGAAACCGAGTCTCACTAAGTTGCGGAGTGCCTCACTAGGTAGCTGAGGCTGGCCTCGAACCCTGATCCTCCGGTCTCAGCCTCCCGAATGCTGGGATTACAAGCGTGCGCCACCACGCCCGGCTCCAAAGTATTCTTAAGATCACTTCTCTAGTATAGAAAATTATAGGTATGATGGCCATGCAAATTTTAAATATTAGTCATTCATTTAATTATGCACTGTTTATCTTTGTTTTTGTTTTATTCTTCCATATCTGCACTAACAGGGACCAAATATATCTAGTTGTGTAATTTTTTTTTTTTTTTTTTTTTGTTTGTTTGTTTTTGTGGTACTGGGGATTGAACTCAGGGGGATTCTACCTCCGAGCTACACCCCCAGCCCTATTTTTTATTCTTTATTTTGAAACCGAGTCTCACTAAGTTGCAGAGTGCCTCACTAGGTAGCTGAGGCTGGCCGCGAACCCGGATCCTCCGGTCTCAGCCTCCCGAATGCTGGGATTACAAGCGTGCGCCACCATGCCCGGCTTCTAGTTGTGTAGTTAAGTTACACATTTTTTTGTTGAAAGACAATCTATCCTTCAATTTTTAGATAAACTGATATCTAAATTTCCTTTACAGATAAGTATCTATACCATTCTTTTCCTTTACAGGTAAGTGTCTCTACCATTCTTAAAGGCTAGAGGCCGGCCTCTGCAA
This sequence comes from Graphiurus murinus, assembly GCA_004027655.1. NCBI lineage: Eukaryota > Metazoa > Chordata > Mammalia > Rodentia > Gliridae > Graphiurus > Graphiurus murinus. Next base: position 23,354 of record PVLC010007690.1, on the reverse strand, counting down.
TTTAGTGAGATCCTGTTTCAAAATAAAAAGAGCTGGGTATGTAGCTTGGAGGTAAAAAGTCCCTGGGTGCAATTCCCAGTACCATAAAAATAAAAATCTAGAAAAAAAATTATTTAAGATCCTTACACCTATAATATTTAAAATTCTAACATCCTACAAGACATAATCAGACCTAATTTCTTTTCAGAAAGAGGTTGAATGACATTCCATAATATACAATAAAGAATAGTAACCTGTGTAGTCTTTTGATATAGACTTTTTTGTGTGTGGTATTGTGAATAGAACCCAGAGATATTCTACCTCTGAGCTACATTCCTAGCCCTATTTTATTTTATTATGAAACAGATTCTCACAAAGTTATGGAGGACTTCACTAAGTTGCTGAGGCTGGCTGCAAACCTGTGATCGCCCCATCTCATTTCCAAAGTACTGGGATTATAGGTGTCCACCACCATGCCCAGCAAGACTTATTTTTATTCATTCATTCATTCATTCATTTATTTATTTATTTTTGCAGTACTGGGGATTGAACCCAGGGGTGTCCTACCTCTGAGCTACACCCCCAGCCTGATTTTTTTTTTTTATTCTTTATTTTGAAACAGTCTCACTAAGTTGCGGAGGGCCTCACTAAGTAGCTGAGGCTGGCCATGAACCCGGATCCTCCGGTCTCAGCCTCCCAGGTACTGGGATTACAAGTGTGCGCCACCATGCCCAGCTTCCTCTTTTATTTTTTTTAATTTTGAAACAGGGTCTCACTAAGTTGCAGAGGGCCTCATTAAGTTTCTGAGGCTGGCCTTGAACCTGAGATCCTCCCATCTCAGCCTCCCAAGTACTGGGGTTACAAGTGTGTACCACCACGCCCAGCTAAGACTTATTTTTAATGTCTTCCTCCCTGTAAACATAACAATAATGGCAACTTTAAACTGTTATCATATCAATGCAAATTAGGGGGGAAATGTTTAGTCTGAAGGGCTATATCTCTATGTTTCATTAGGTTAAGTTTCCTAAAAAGAATTCAGCTCTCTTAGTCACAGAGCAAATACTGTAATATGTGAGCGACACAGGACAAGGATGCTTTGATGCAGTTGTAAAGAGACCAGCCCTGAGAATAACAATCTTCTGCATGGACTCCAGATGCACTCAACTGACTTACGCTATTAACAAAGGCATCAACTGTGCTGATAACTTATGAAGTTTCAGGAAGCACTTCTATAATAAGCTAAACTATAATGAATAATTTGCTTCCCATAAGCAACTGCACAATAATTAGATGGTGACTTTCCATTCATTACCAGTCTCCATGAGACAAGTTGTCAAGTTACTAAAAAATGAAAGGCAGTGTTATCCTGTTACTAGTTTGCTAGACATTTCTCAGGTTGTATTTGATAACGTCTTTTCCCATAAACAGAAGAATCTACTCCAGTTAAAATCCTTGTAATAGTTTCATCTAATGAGCTCAGAGACTAATTTAGTGTTCTGAGTAGCTTTTTCAGCCCTTAAATGCATTCTACTATAAATGGCCATAGTCATTCAGTATACCTTCAACTTTAAACTGTACTAGTCTTTATGTTAAAGTAGCAACTGAAACTTAATCCACTGGGTAAACAAGCTCTCCTCAGTTTAATTTTAGAAAATTCAATTTCTCAATTTCTAGCCACTAAAAATGTCTTCATAATGGATAAACTCCAATGAGTAAAGCCAAAAAAAGAACTATTATAGGCTACTGGACTCTCAAGGCAAGAGGACACCCCCACATAAGAGAAAGCTAAAGAGCCAGGTGTGGTTGCACACATCTGAAACCTCGATCCTTGGGACGGCTGAGAGGGTTCAATTCCCAGTAACCCCCCGCCACATACACACACAGAGAATGAGAAAATAAACTAATAAATTATAAAAGACCTAACTATAAAGGTTTAAACAGTGATTGCCTCCCCATAGTCCCACATGACTTGGTATATTTATGTCCCTCAGAGCACCAACTATATCTTGTTCTTTAATATAGCAATAAGAATTAGAGCATGATATATAAGAAATATTTGATAATTTGTTTAAGAAGCTGCTAAATCCTCCCCTCCCATTTACTTTTTCTATTCAAGCACTGAATGCCTATTATGTACCAGGTACTGTGCTGGGGACACAGTATCTGCCCGCATAGAGCCTACAGTCTATTTTATGTCATATTCTGTAATCAGGCCTATTCAAGCACTCATCGAGCTTGATTATAATTGATGATTTTAAAACTTTTTGTTGTTGTTGTTGGTTTCCTGTTATAAGACTACAATGATTTAAAGGCAAATACTATCTTTTTTCATTGTTAGGCATATTAGCTTTCCGTTACTGTGACAAAATATCTGAGACAATCAACTTATAAGGAGGAAAGGTTTACTTTTTTTTTTGGTTTTGGTTTCAGAGGTTAAGTCTACAGTTGATTGACCCTTTTGCTTTTGGGTCTGTGGCAAGGAGTGCATGGTACAACAGAGCTACTTACCTCATGGAAGCTAGGAAGCAAAAGAGAGACAGGAAGGGGCCAGAGCCCCAATATCCCCTCACAGGTACACTCTCAATGACTTAACCTCCTTCTACTAGGCTCTACCTCCTAAGGTTCTATCCCCTTCTAATAGCACAACCTGCTGGTCTTTACCGGACATTTATCCAAACCACAGTACTACGTCCACAAGGCCAGGCACATCCCAGAAATTCAATAAATGGTTTGATAACTGAACAGACATACAGAAACACCAGTAGTTAAAATGGTATACAAAAATATGATCTTGTTAGCTGGACACAGTGGTACATGCCTATAACCCCAGCTACTTGGGAGGCTGAGAGAGGAAGATCACAAGTTCAAGGCCAACCTTTACAACTTAGACTATATCTCAAAATAAAAAATAAAAATAGCTCAGTGATAGAGTACTCCTGGATTGAATCCTCACTACTAAAGCTGGGCGTGGTGGTGCACGCTTGTAATCCCAGTACTTGGGAGGCTGAGACAGGACGATCAGGGTTCGAAGTCAGCCTCAGCTACTTAGGCCCTCCAAAACATAGTGAGACCCTATTTCAAAATAAAGAATAAAAAACAGGACTGAGGGTGTAGCTCAGAGGTAGAATGCCCCCGAGTTCAATCCCCAGTACCAAAAAACAAACGAATAAACCCAATCTTTTCTATTGTTATCTGTACCATAGGATGCTCATGACAATACCTTCTCTAAGCGAGCCACCCTATCCCAGTGTAAAACCTGAAGATACAGTATGACAGGTGCATCTTTTTTTTTTTTTTTTCAGTACTGGGGATTGAACTCAGGGGCATTCTACCTCCGAGCTATACCCTCAGCCCTATTTTTTTTATTCTTTATTTTGAAACCGAGTCTCACTAAGTTGCGGAGTGCCTCACTAGGTAGCTGAGGCTGGCCACGAACCTGGATCCTCTGGACTCAGCCTCCCAAATGCTGGGATTACAAGCGTGAGTCACCACGCCCGGCTCAGGTGCATTTTTTCTTCTGACCAAATCCTAAGCATTTTGTCTTGTTAATGTGACACTCCAGACAGGCCTTGCCCCATTTTAACTACTGTTCTTACTTTCAGTGACCATGTATTATGCTTGTGATTCTTCTTTCCTGAAACCATTCTCATTTTAACTGGCTTTTCTATTCACCATGAATAACCAATGAGATGCAGCTCATCTGCCAAAAAATCATCCTCTTTTGTGGTTTTAACTAATCTTGTACCCAAGTTCTAGGCCTATATCTTCAACTAATTTAGAGATTGAAATTAAGCCATCATCATCTTAAATTCAATGTATCTGATTAATGCCATATAAAATATGGCAAGTGTTGCCTAACCTTCTAGTTTTTCAAGAGCTGCTAGATTATAATTTTGGTGTAAAATTACCCAATATTTTTTTTTCAAATACTAGAAAGCAGTGATTGTACTGTGCCTATCTTTTCAAAGAAGAAACTGGCAGATGAAATAGATAAAGGATAAGAGAGGAATCAAGAATGATTCCAACTATTCTGGGCCTTAGTAAGTCAAAGGACAGATTTACTATCTATTGAGATGGAATAAGACTACAGAAAGAACAGTTTCAGGAAAAGAAGGCATGATTCAGTCCTGGATATATTGCTTTTGATGCTTATCAAATGCCCAAGTGAAGATGTCTAATAGGTTTCAACTATATGATAGCTGAGGGGACAGATCTAGGCTAAGGATATAAACAGGAATCCTGAGTATACAGGGATATTTCAAGTCATAAAGTTAGAAGAGACGTGCAGAGGAACATAAGCTAAAAAGGTAAGACCGAGAACTGACTTTTGGGGTTGGGGCATCCAATGTACTGAATTCAACAAGAGGAGGGCCTTAAGGCTGGATGAGAACCAGAGGGTAACTTTCTAGGGGGCAACTGAAGAAAGCATTTCAGACAGGAAAAAGTAAATAATTATGACAAATGCTGCTAATAAACAGAATAGCATAAAGAGTAAAAAGCAGTAACCTTAACTATGACAGTAGAATGGTGACAATGAAGTCTAGTTAGAGTGGGTTCAAGAGAGAATGTACACACAACTTTTTCAAGGAGTTCTGGTGTATAGGGTGGCAGTAGGCGGGATATATAGAGTCAAGGTTAGGTTTCTGACTTGTATGCTAAACGGAATGATTCAGTACAGAGGCAAAAAATAAATAAAAAAATAAATAGTATGTTTCAGAAAAGAGAGGGCACAATTGTTGGAACTATGTTGTCATGTGGGGATATGGGGATAAAATGAAGCTTACAGGGAAAAGGAGTACACAGATAAAAGCATGGGAGTATCATCACAGTAACAGGAGTGAGGGCAGAGCAAGCAGGTTAGTATGCAGGAAGGATGGCCAATGTGGTGGTCACAACATGGAGTTTGCTTCTGATTTCTTCTCTTTTCTTAGTCAAACAGAAAACAAAGTCAAAAGCTAAGAACGTGGAACACAGAAGAGATGTCCAGGCTTTCAAGAAAGAGAATACCCAAAACGTGCATGGTCCTTGCTATCCCAGGGTTACAATTCACTGTGGTAAACAGGCTATGAGTGAAATGACCTACGCAGAGTGGAAACATGAAAACAGATGCCTCCAGAATTTAACTGTGACTAGCAGCACAGAAATTTCTATTAGAGGAAGGCAAACCTTTCTGTTAAGAGCTAGATAATAAATATTTCAGCCTTTGCAGACCATGTAGTTTCTGGCACAACAACTCTTCTTTGAACTTCAAGAGCAGTAATAGATAATATATAAACAAATAAGCATAGTTATATACCAAAAAACCTTTATAGAAATAGACAGCAAGTCAGATTTTTGAGCCCTGACTTAAACTAAAATGTAAAAGGGTAAGAAGGAATCAAGAGGTAATAGCAAGATAGGAAAGGCATTTCATATAAAGGGAAAAAATGTGTAAAGGCCTCAGTTCTTCATATTTGCAATTCCCACTTCCATTCTAGTCTACCCAAGGATGCTAGATTAAAAATGATTGCTTAAATGTTACTTTCTTTTTTTTTGGTGGTACTGTAGATTGAACCTAGGGGCTCAATACCTTCGAGCTATAGCCCCAGCGCTATTTTTTTTTATTCTTTATTTTATTAAGTTAATTAATTAATTAATTTTCTGTGGTACCGGGGATTGAACTCAGGGGCATTCTACCTTTGGGCTACACTCCCAGTCCTATTTTTTATTCTTTATTTTGAAACAGGGTCTCACTAAGTTGCGGAGGGCCTCACTAAGTAGCTGAGGCTGGCCACAAACCTACAATCCTTCTGTCTCAGCCTCCCAAGTACTGGGATTACAAGCATGCACCACCACGCCTGGCTGTACTTTCTTACATAATAATCCACAAGGGCTTTGTAACCATTTTTCTATAACCTATTTTGAGCATCTTACCTCAATTCAAATCATGAAGAATCCACTATAACAGTGGTTCGTAAACTTTCTTGTACATTACTGACGAGGTGAAAGAAGAGCTTTAAAAAGTCAAACCCCATACCAATTAATCAGAATCTCTGGGGGTGGAACACAGTCTTCAGAATTCTTTTTTTAAAGCTCCCCACAATATCCCCAAGTCCAATCAAGTTTGAGAACTACTATAGCATACCACACATATTCATACGCTCACTCCCATATTCACATGGTCCCTTACAACTTATGCTGTCTCATTTGCCAAGAATATTTACTCGAGATTTCTCTTTTATTCATTCTACTGAAAACATCACTTTTTTTTTTTTCTTTTTCATTAAAGCTTTTCTGGATCATACCAACAAACACAGAACTATATGAACTATACTTTCTTTGAAATACATACATGTCACCTTCATTTATGCAATTATATTCTCTTTTCCCCTTCAGAACCTTATTTTCAACTGAGCATGGAGGTACATGTCTGTAATTCCAGTATTTGGGAGGCTGAGACAGGAGGATAGCAGGTTTGAGGGCAGCCTCAGAAATGTAGTGAGAATGAGCAACGTAGAAAGACCCTGTTTGAAAATAAAAAATAAAAAAGGGGCTGGAGGGTAGTTTGAAAGTAGAATGCATCTGGATTCAATTCCCAGTACTGCAGAAACAAACAATCAAAAACTCCCTCTCAAGCCAGGCGTGGTGGCGCACGCTTGTAATCCCAGCATTCGGGAGGCTGAGACCAGAGGATCCGGGTTCCCCACCAGCCTCAGCTACCTAGCGAGGCACTAAGCAACTTAGTGAGACTCGGTTTCAAAAATAAAGAATAAAAAATAGGGCTGGGGGTGTAGCTCGGAGGTAGAACGCCCCTGAATTCAATCCCCAGTACCGCAAAAAAACCCCACAAAAAAACAAAAAAATAAAAAAACCCCAACTCCCTCTCAAACCTTATTTTATTTTTTTTTTTTTTTTGTGGTACTGGGGATTGAACCCAGGGGCAGTCTACCTCCAAGCTACAGCCCTAGCCCTATTTTTTTTTTTTTTTAATTCTTTATTTTGAAATAGGGCCTCACTAAGCAGCTGAGTCTGGCCGCGAATCTGCAATCCTTCTATCTTAGCCTCCCAAGTCTTGGAATTACAAGTGCGTACCACCACGCCTGGCCAAACCTTATTTCATACCTATCTTAATTACTAGTTATTTTGAGAACTCCAAATACCCCTAATCATCCAATAAACATCTATCTTTTTTTGTTTGTAGTGCTAGGGATAGAACATTAGATAGGGCACTCGACCTTTGAAATACAGCCCCCACGCCTATTTTATTTTTTATTTAGAAACAGGGTCTTTATAAGTTGCTGACAGCCTCACTAATTTGCTAAGGCTGCTTTCAAACCTGAGATCCTACTGTCTCAGCCTCCCAAATACTGGGATTATAGGTATGGGCCACCATATCCAATTTATCTTTAACTGCTTAGCAAAGGGTTACATGTAATGGTTTGAAAATTTCCTTTTTACTTATTTGTTTACTTATTTTTTTAAGACAGGGTCTCACTATGTTGCTCAGGCTGATCTTGAACTCCTGGGCTCAAGTGATCACTTCACCTTAGTCTCTTGAGTAGCTGGTCCTATAGATATACACCACTGTACACAGCCTTTCCTTTATTGATATAGCTTTAAAAATAACTTAAAGTTTCACAAAAATAATGCTATGCTAAAGAAGCCAGGCACAATAGAAAATTTACCGAATCATTCCATATATAGAAAGTGAAAAAGGAAAAACAGGTAAAATCTATGTGTTAGAAGTCAGGGTAGCCAGGCGTTGGTGGTGCATGCTTGTAATCCCAGTACTTAGGAGGCTGAGACTGGAGGATCCGGGTTCGAGGCCAGCCTCAGCTACCTAGTGAGGCCCTCTGCAACTTAGTGAGACCCTGTTTCAAAATAAAGAATAAAAAATAGGACTGGGGGTGTAGCTCAGAGGTAGAATGCCCCTGGGTTCAATCCCCAGTACCGCAAAAAAAAAAAAAAAAAAAAAAAAAAGTCAGGGTGCTGGTTATCTTAGGAAAGGAGGGAAGGAGCAATAAGTATAGGAGGCAAGAAGGATGCTTCTGAGCTACCAGTGATGGTGTTTATTTCATGGATGTTTTCACCATGTGATAATTCATTAAACTATAAACTGACCTATACACTTTCCTACATATGAGCTATATTTAAAGAGAATTTTTTTTAAAGCTTAGTGCCACTTAAACTGCAAAACCAAAGCAACTTTGCAAATTACACCAAATTCAATACATTAAACATAAAAGAAAATGAACTATTTGTGAAATGGTCTGAAAATGTACATTAACAACAACAACAAAAAAAATCAAAGTTTCAAGCCAGAGCTTGGTTAATTTGGTAAAGAATACAATAAGTAGGACACAAATCTTAAATAATTCTTGTATTCTATGTCAGGTTAAAAAATAATAATAATAATAAGAGCCATACCTGTACATCTAGTCGCCATTCAAGGTTGTGATAACTGGGAAGGTCAGGTGCCAATTCACCCAGAATAGTTCTGATTTCTTTTCTGTTGTCCAGGTAAAGCTGAAGCAATAATTTGTTCAATTCTTCAGAGAATCCCAGAACAAAAACAGAGTCTTGGAAATCCAGTTCAGAAATCTAAAAGTGAATGAAGTTTAACAGGATATCAGAACTTATTTTTGTTTAGTAAATGCTAAAATACTAGTTATACACAAAAGATGTATTTGATATCCCCTAATTCATTTCTGTCTATAACACTCCTTTTAAAGACAACCATTGCTTACTTTTCCAAAAGCTGACTTACTGTTACATAAAGTATACAAATAATTAAGATGCCCAGTTTTATCTCCTATTCTCCATCAAGCCAGATACTTCTGATATGCAAACAAAATAAATTATTTCATTCTTCCTACTAATTGAATACATATACTATGGCAGAAATTTTAACAACATAAAGAATTAGAAACAATTATAATTTGTACTAGTAAGAGGTATTCAAATCAGATGATGCTATAGTCATTGTTTAGGTATGTCTTCACAAAACCAACTATAAACCATTACAGTATTAAAATACACAGGTACTTGCCAAAACTGATGTAGAGTACACTGGATCTTATTGAGGCTCTTACCATGAGCTTTGAGCTCTCCGTGAGGAGATAGGTTAATCCTTCCACACCATGCTGGACTGTGTCACTACTCACATTGAGTTTTCCTAAGAAAGAAAAGAATAAATGAACAAATTGTTGTGTGGTATCCTTAAATACATTCTGTTATTTTGTGTTTTCAAACACTGCAATAAAAAAGGTTAAGTTGGCCAGAGCCTCCTGTTCTTTCTCACACCACTGAACCATAACAAAAATGCAGACTTAAGGAGACCAATACCAGACACACATCCCTTCTCTTTCAGGCCTGGCAGAAGAGGAACTAAACAGGGACTGATTTAATCCCAGAGGGAAAACAAAACTTTAACAAAAGCAGCTGTCTGGACAGCTAATATTAATCACACACTTGGATGTTTACAGCTGACCCAGTGATTTGACAGCGTTTGGTACACAGTGTGTTGGTTGGTTGGTTGGTTGGTTGGTTGGGACTAGGGATTTAACCCGGGGCGTTCTACTTCTGAGCTATACCCCTTCAGCCATATTTTCTTTTTCCTTTGAAACAAAGGCTAAATTGCGGAGGCTGACCTGGAACCTGCGATCTTCCTGTCTCAGCCTCCCAAGTACTGAGATTACAGGCGTGCGCCACCGTGCCTAGCGTGGTACCTATTATTTATTAAGCATCATAGTACGTCTGAAAGATAGGTGATATTATGTTCATTTTAAACATGAAGAAACTGACTTAATAGAAGCTTTAAAAACTCTCACAGCTTCTTAGAGAACTGGCAGGGTTTACAGCCTGATTGAAGAGCTCTGCTGGTTTTGCAATGAGGACAAGACCCCAGGACTAGAAAAAAACCCTTTCTCTCTCGGGCGACAGTGAATGGCCCCCACTTCCCCGCGTAGCTCGCAGAGCCCGGGCCCTCCCCTTCTTACTGGCAGCGCCTTCGTAGATCTTGGGGTTCGATCCTCGCCTCAGGAACTCCACCGCAATCCGCCCGAACTCCGCGACCACTGCAACGGAAGTGGGGAGGCCGTGAGCGCCGGCGCCCCCGGGCCTTCTCCCCAGCCCCCGGAACACCGTCCCCACCCCCCTACCCGCGCTGTCCACTTGCGGCAGGAAGGCCAGGTGCTCCTTATGCTCTTCGGACAAGTCCAGCAGCATCTTCGCTGGGCGACGGACTTGACCCAGCAGCGCCGAGCTCGCCCTCGCCACTTCCGGTATCCGCGTCCGGGAGCAAAGAGGCTCCGGCGCGGGCAGCTTCCCGAGCTTTGGGTTCCGGCCTAGCACGGTCCTGCAACCGAGCGCCCCCCGGAGCGCATTCGGGGATGCGGGGAGGCAGACGAGTTCCATTCTTAAAGCATCCTGCAGACATGTAAGTGCCTGCTGGGTGCATGGTGTAGGCTCTAATGGGAAATGAAAAAGTGTTTAAAATTCGACACGCAAGGTGGGCGTGGCGGCGCACACTTGTAATCCCAGTACTTGGGAGGCTGAGACCGGAGGATCCAGGTTCGCGGCCAGCCTCAGCTACCTAGTGAGGCCCTCGGCAACTTAGTGAGACCCAGTTTCAAAATAAAGAATAAAAAATAGGGCTGGGGATGTTGCTCAGAGGTAGCATGCCCCTAGGTTCAATCCCCAGTACAGCAAAATAAATAAATAAATATTAAAAAAATAATAACAATTCGACACACCCTCCCAGGGAACATTTGTAATACTATCAATAGCTAATATTTGTTAAGCACTGGGTCAGGATTGTTTATGCATTTATTAACTCACTTACAGTTCATTAGAAACCTGTCTGGTAGGTGCATTATTTTGCCATTAGAAGAAAACTGAGAGGTAAGTCAAGCAACTGAGACTTTTATAGAGTTAATCAGTTTGCACAGAGTTTTTGTATATCTTACTTATCTCATTTAATACTTTCAATAGTCATGGCCTCCTTTTTACAAATGAAGAAACAAAGCTCCAAAGATATGTGACAAAACTAGTGATAGAGATGGTCCTTCTAGCTCTCTTCTCTGCTACAAAGCACATCCTTCCACCTGTTAGGCTGAAAGCTGAAAAAGGCATTTGCAACAAATCTTTTTATTTGTTTGCTTGTGTGGTGCTGGAGATGGAACCCAGAGCGGCACACATGCTAACCAAGCACTCTGTGGCTGAGCTGCATCCCAGTTCCTGTAACAAGTCTTATGAATGATTCTAAATTAGAATACAGATGATAATGATGACAATAACTGATACTTGCAGGGTTCAGAGCAGTGTGCCTGTCTGTCTGTCTGTTTTTTTGTTTGTTTCTGGGAATGTAGAAACTGGTCCCTTTTCCAATTTCTCTTCTCACCAACAGTGATTCAAATATAAGAGGAGAGACAGAGGGAGAGGGGAGAGGGAAGAGGGAAGAGGGGGAGAGAGAGAGAGTGAGGGGGGAGGGAGAGAGAGGGGGGGGAGGGAGGCAGGAGAGACTTCACATCTGTTTTTCTTATCTAGGGGTCCTGGGGATTGAACCCAGGGTGTCCTTGATGCTAGGCAAGCACTCTACCAATAAACTACACTCCTAGTCAGAAACAACTCTGTCTGTTCTCTGAGTTTCCCAGCAGAAGTGGAAATTGGAAGTATTTCCAGCTTCTCTTTCTATGCCTGTAGTGACCTTTACATCTGACTGAAATTGTGGGTTTTCTATATCGGTGCCTAAAAAGGCACATCCTTGAACTTGTTAGTTAGATCTTGAAGCAGCATTTGCAAGAGATAAATTTCTGTTTAGATGGAAAAATTGCTGATTAGCAAATGGCATAATTTTCTGAACATATTTTATTCATACATTATTGAGAAAAATGTCCATTGTTAAAGCAGAAAAGTCAAACAAGGTAAAATCATGATCCTTTTACAAATATGTAATGAACAAAAATAAAAAATTGTATTGAAGGCCAGGAGAGGTGACACACACCTGTAATCCCAGTACATGGGAGGCTGAGACAGGAGGACTGTGGATTTGAAGCCAGTCTCAGTAACTTAGTAAATCTCTCAACAACTTAGCAAGATTCTGTTTCCAAATAAAAAATAAAATAGAGGCGGGGCATACTTGCAATCCCAGTCCTTGGGAGGCTGAAACCAGAGGATCCCGGTTCACAGCCAGCCTCAGCTACTTAGTGAGGCCGTCTGCAACTTAGTGAGACCCTGTTTCAAAATAAAGAAGAAAAAATAGGACTGGGGGTGTAGCTCAGAGGTAGAATGCCCTGGGTTCAATCACCTGTACTGCAAAAATAAAATAAAATAAGACTGGGGTATAGTTTGGAGAAATTCACATTAAGAAATTTATTTTGAGCCGGGCGTGGTGGCGCACGCTTGTAATCCCAGCATTCGGGAGGATGAGACCGGAGGATCCGGGTTCGAGGCCAGCCTCAGCTACTTAGTGAGGCACTCCGCAACTTAGTGAGACCCGGTTTCAAAATCAAGAATAAAAACTAGGGCTGGGGGTGTAGCTCGGAGGTAGAATGCCCCTGAGTTCAATCCCTAGTACCGCAAAAAAAAAAAAAAAAAAAAAAAAAAAGAAAGAAATTTATTTTGAGCCGGGCGTGGTGGCGCATGCTTGTAATCCCAGTACTTGGGAGGCTGAGACCAGAGAATCCGGGTTCGCAACTTGAGAACCTGTTTCAAGATAAGGAATAAAATAGGGATGGGGGTGTAGCTCAGAGATGCCCCTGGGTTCCATCCCCAGTACTGCAAAAAAGAAAGAAAAGAAAAAAGAAGTTTATTTTGCTGGGCATGGTGGTGCACACCTGTAATCCCAGTACTTAGGGGGCTGAGACAGGTTCAAGGCCAGCCTCAGCAATTTAGGGAGTCCCTCAGCAACTTAGCAGGACTGTTTCAAAATAAAAAATAATAGGGCTGAGATGTGGCTTAGATGTTGAATTGTCTTGGATTCAATTCCCAGTATCACACAAGAAATGTATACACACAAGTATACACACAAGAAATTTATTTTGATGATTAAATGAAACAATAAATGAGAAGCAATTGAAAGATTTATAAACTGAAGCATTTAGGTATTTTTGTATGTGTTTGGTACTGGGGATTGAACCCAGGGGAATTCTACCTCTGAGCTACAGCCCTAGCCCTTTTTTATTTTTTGCTTTGAAACAAGGTCTCGCTAGGTTGCTGAGGCTGGCCTTGAACCTGTGATCCTCCTGTCTCAGCCTCCCAAATACTGGTATTATCAAGTACTGAGATTATAGGCATGCACTACCATTCCCAGCTAGCAGTTAGATTTTATCTAAGCATATTTTATGTGCACAAATAACTGATCATCTTAAACTCCCGTCATTTACTTAAAATATTCATTGAGCATGTCCTCAAAGGTTCAAGTGTATGCTATGCCTTGGCAGTTTGGAGATGAATAAAGCAACGTCCTTGTCTTCTAAAAGACAACAGTGAAGTGAAGGAGACAGACAATGAAGTAATTTCAATCCAGTGTGATTAGAGGTAATGCTTGAGGAATGAACAAATGACATGGGAAGAGAGGAGGCGGTGAGTAGCTCTAATTCCATTAAAATTCAGGCAGGTCACCCAGCTGTTGTCCCCATGACAGCATGCCGAGTCACATGTGGCTCCTTGCAGGAGTGACGATAGCTCGTGTATTATTGAAACACAGCCAAGGAAATGTCTTGTACTTGTACGCAGATTCTGGTGCTGGGGTTCCTAAGAAAGAGAAGGGAGTATGGGAAGGTGTGAGGGAAAAGAAGGTGGATGAGCCAGGGGGAGGCAGAAAGATGCGGTGAGTGTGAGAGGAGGATGGATTTGAAGGGGGGGGGTCTCTGCCCCAATTAACTGAAACAATGAAACAGAAGAGAGAAGCCAATCCCATCACATGGTGCTGATTGATTCTCAACAGGGGCGCAGAAGTTAACCAGTAGGGGAGAGGGGGAAGAGAAGTAGACTCCTACTAGACTACTACAATAAGATAAATTCATGGGAGGGGGGTCCTAATTCTTACTTCTTATCATACATAGAACCTAATATAAAAGACAAAACGATAAAACTTCTAGAAGAAAACACAAGAGAATATCTTAATGACTTTGGGGTAGTAAAAGAATTCTTGGAGAAGAAATCAAAGCATGAGCCATAAAAGAAAAAAATGGTGTTATACTTCATCAAAGTGTAAAATTTATGTTTATCGAAAGACATCATTAGTGGGGCGTGATGGCTCACATCTGTGGATCACAGGTTCAAGGCCAGCCTCAGCAACTTGGCAAGATCCTGTTTCCAAATGAAAAATAAAATAGGGCTGGGGGTGTAGCTTAGAGGTAGAATTCCTCTGGGTTCAAGCCTCAGTAACACATACATACACACACACACACACACACACACACACACACACACACGAAGACACCAATTATAAAATGAAAAGTTCAGCCACTGAATGGGGATAATATGTGCTGTGTGTGTGTGTGTGTGTATGTGTGTGTGTGTGTGTATCTATCTAATGAAGAAATTATATCATGAGCTCATGAAAATCTTCCAAAAACAATAATTAAAAAATAAACAACCACATTTTTTTTTAAATGGGCAAAAAGTTGAACTGATACTTCACAAAAGAAGATATACAAATGACCAATGAGCACATGAAAAAGTGTTCACCATCACTGTCATCAGGGAAATGCAAGTTGAACCACAGTGAGATGCCATTTCACACCCAGTAACATGACTAAAAATAAAAAGCACCAGTGACGGCAAGTGTTAGTCAAGTGTGGGAAGCAACCAGAAGTCTCGCGTATCGCTAGTGGAAGTGGGAAGTCTAGACACCACTTTGGAGAGCTCTTGGGCAGTTTCATACAGTGTTAAATGTACATCCACCCCAATATCCACCAATTCCATTCCTAGGTATTTGCTTAAAAGAAATTAAAACATACATCCAGAAACAGACTAACAACAGTGTTTCTGAGAGTTTTATTCATAATATCCCATAGCTGGAGACAGTCTAAAGTTCATACAGTTGAGTAGATAAATTATGGCATGTCCATACAGTAGAATATTACTCAGTAATAAAAAATGTACTGCTACTAATACATGCAAAAATGTAAATGAATCTCAAAACATTAAGTACAGCGAAATAGTCCAGATACAAAAGTGAAAAACTGGTTGACTCAACTGATTTGGAAGTCTTATCTACAGAGATAAGTTGCCTATAGGGGTTGGGATTGACTTAGGAATTTAAAGAAACTTTCTGGAAATAACTAGTGTTTTACTTTCGATTAGGATATCGTTTACACAAGTTTATGTTTGTTAAATCCGTTGACTCTCACATTTAAGATCTATGCAACTCACTGTATGTAAACTTTACCTCAATTTAAAAAATTAATAGAATTAATATTTATCAGAAGTTAAAAAGAAGCCAGGCGTGGTGGCACACGCTTGTAATCCCAGCATTCGGGAGGCTGAGACCGGAAGATCCAGCTTCACGGCCAGCCTCAGCTACCTAGTGAGACTCCGCAACTTAGTGAGACTCGGTTTCAAAATAAAGAATAAAAAATAGGGCTGGGGGTGTAGCTCGGAGGTAGAACGCCCCTGATTTCAACCCCCAGTACCGAAAAAAAAAAAAAAAAAAAAAAAAAAAAAAAAAAAAAAAAAAAAAAAAAAAGAAGTTAAAAAGATGTCTGAGACAGCGCCCGACCTGGATGGTATTTGTAAGTCTAGGGACTTTCTTATATAGAATTTAAGAATGTATTTATTTCTTATTTGTTCTACATTTATGTGCCATAAATCCCAAAGCATTGAAATAAATTCACAAAACAAAAGAAGAAACAGTAAAATTTTAACTCCATCCTTTCTGTTACCCATAGACAACTAATGTTCTCAGTTTCTAATGAATTCTTTCTCAGGCTCTATGGAAAGAAAAAAAAAAAAAAGCCCACATTTTCACTTGAAGTGATGCAGTCCAAGAAAAAATGGTGATACACTTTGTGTCCTGTTGAAAGTCACGTAGCATTAGAACTGTTAGTGTTGGAGTTGTTATTAGAGATAATAGCATTCAGTGTTAACGCCAGAACTGGAGCTTCTATTTGAGCAGTCTTTGCTTACTCTAAGGTTGCCAAGACGTTTCATAGCACAATTTCTGGAGGGTTTTCACAGGCTGTCAGACCTCTTTGGGTGGTCAGATTAGAAATGCTCTTTCTGGCAAGGGCTCTTGCTATTCCTAATTGCTGGAGCCATCGTTTCTCTTTAAAAGCACTGCAAGAAAACAAGACATAATTCGTAAGGAGGTTCAGTCTCATCACTGCTATAGCCGAAGGGATGGAAATCTTCAGATTGCTTTTGTAGTTGCAGCTAGGTAGGATGTGAAATGGAAATAGGCATCTTTCTAAAACCAGTTCCACGTGATACGGTGGCAATGGTATTTTCCCAAGGCAATGCTACAAGTTTAGAACCCACAACTAAAAACAGAAAGCCACGCAATGTCCTATAGAATTCTTTGGTTTGAAACTTTTTCTATTGGTCCTCTCTAGGAATCCCTATTCACATACTCTCTGACTACTTCTCCTCCTCACCACACGAATATACATTAGGATTTCTTATTGAAAAGTGTGTGTGTGTGTGTGTGTGTGTGTGTGTGTGTGTGTGTGTGTGTTTGCTGGGGATTAAACCCGGGGCATTCTATCTCCAAGGTACTCCCCCAGCCCTATTTTACTTTTTATTTGAAAACAGGATCTCGGTAAGTTGCTGAGGGTCTTGCTAAGTTGCCGAGGCTGCCCCTTGGGCCTTGAACCTGTGATCCTCCTGTTTCAGCCTTCTAAATACTGAAATTACAGGCATGCACCACCACACCCAGCTGGAAAAAAATGTTAGTTTTATTTATAGTCTTTAAATGAAATGCAACGGAATTTACGATTTCATGATAGTCCCTGCCTGTAGACTAATAAAGACTTGTAAATTTGAATTTGATTACTCTTACTTTGTAGAATGCAAATGAGATTCATTACTGAAGAATTTTACACCCCTTAAATGTTGGGGTCTTCCAAGGTCCCACCCTTGGTCCTCCCTCCTTTGTGTCCTCATACTGGTAGTCTCATTTACTCATTGCTTAAATTCCCGTATTCGTGAGTCATAAATCTTCTCCTTTCTTAAAAGTTATTTATCTCCAACTAGCAAATAAAAATATTTATCCCACAGACACTTCCAATTTAACCCACACGTTATCTTCTTCCTAAACTGGCTCCCTTCACAGTATCCTTGTTGACTTTGTTATCCTCACCATCTCCAAAACTAGAAACAAAACTTAATTCCTTTTTCCTCCACTCCCACACCCAATCAGTGACCAAATGTTATAAATAATTCTCCAGAAATATCATCCATATTTGGTGCTTCCTCTCTTCCCTAGCTACTACTGCTCTAGTCTAAGTCTTTATTGTTTCTCTTATCACCACCACCTCACTCTGTTGAAGTCTTTTCACACTTCTCCAGTGAGTCTTCCACCCCACCACATTTATCTTTGAAAACTATGTGCTTTACTTAATATGAAAGAACTTTTGTGATTGTTCCACCCAACTCCTACCCCATGGAGAGACATAACCAATGGCTGCTCTTCCGGCTCTGACCCAACTGCCTGGGTCAACCTTAGGAAGGATTACATTACATTAGGTTCTTCTCCATCTCCTGGCTATCATAGAAGCTTGGTGATAGTATAGCCATCAAAAGCCATCACAATTCCTCCTGTGTGTGCCTTTGGAGCACAAAATCTGGACTTGTCGTTGAGAGATGAGTGCTGAGACCACCTGACCGCCTGGCTTGACTGGCTGCTTCAGGTGGACATAGGTGCTGCTTATGAGGCATGAACCACACCAAGAAGAACGTAGGCAGGCAGGAGACAGTGTGTCCTACCTTCTCCATAGCATGCAAACAAAGGCCAAAGGAGTGAATCCTAGGAAAGATGCAGTGGAATGGGGCAGAAACACATAGAGAGGGAGTAGAGCATATGAACACGGGGAAGAGAAAAATATTGGGAAACGATAAAGGGAACGAGGATTTTTTTTTTTTTTTTTTTCAATACTGGGAGTTGAACTCAGGGGCATTCTACCTCTGAGCTATACCCCCAGCCCTATTTTTTTTTTTTAGTCTTTATTTTGAAACCGAGTCTCACTAAGTTGCGGAGTGTCTCACTAGGTAGCTGAGGCTGGCCGCGAACCCGGATCCTCCGGTCTCAGCCTCTCGAATGCTGGGATTACAAGCGTGCGCCACCACGCCCGGCTGGGAATGAGGATTTTTTAGGAGTGACTCTGCCAGGGTGAGTAACCAGTCAGGCTGACCATCACTCCTAGGAGTCTCCCTTTTGCACTAGCCTCATTCTTTAACAGAATGTTTCTCCCAGAAATTTCCTTCTTGACTTTGAATTGCCTCCTCTTGATAACTACAATTCTTAGGAGATATATCTAAAGAAACCCCAGCGTCCTGGTATAACTTCCCTGAAAAACTGTTTGGAAATTTTACTAAAGCAAAACATAAATTTACTCTATAGCCGGGCGTGGTGGCACACGCTTGTAATCCCAGCATTTGGGAGGCTGAGACCGGAGGATCCGGGTTCGCGGCCAGCCTCAGCTACCTAGTGAGGCACTCCACAACTTAGTGAGACCCGGTTTCAAAATAAAGAATAAAAAATAGGGCTGGGGGTATAGCTCGGAGGTAGAATGCCCCTGAGTTCAATCCCTAGTACTGCAAAAAAAAAAAAAAAAAAAAAAAAACCTTACTCTATGACCAACAATTCTATTCCTACATATAGAGTCAAAAGAAACAGATGCTAATGTCCTTCAAAGCTTATATAAAAGAACAGTCATACATTTTAATGCAAAATAACCCCCCCAGACCCGGCATGGTGGCACACACCTGTATTCCAAGTACTTGGGAGGCTGAGACAGGAGGATTGCAGGTTTGAGGACAGTCTCAGAAAGTAGTGAGATGCTCAGCAACTTAGTGAGACCCTGTTTCCAAATAAAAATTAAAAAATTTTATTTGGGCTAGAGGTGTAGCTTGGAGGTAGAATGTGCCTGGGTTCAATCCTCAGTACTGCACACACACAAAATAGCTCCCAAATAAAACAACCCAATGCCCTTCAATAAGAAAATAGATATATAAATTAAGATATGGAATAGGACATAGAAATCAAGTACTACATAGAAATAAGAAAAATCGCTGGGCGTGGTGGTGCACACTTGTAATCCCAGTACTTGGGAGGCTGAGACAGAAGGATCATAGGTTCGTGGCCAGCCTCAGCTACTTAGTGAGGCCCTCTGCAACTTAGTGAGACCCTGTTTTAAAAATAGGGCTGGGGGTGTAGCTCGGAAGTTGAGTACCCCTGGGTTCAATCCCCAATACCACACACACAAATAATAATAATAATAATAATAATAATAATAATAATAATAATAATAATAGTAAGAAGAAGAAGAAGAAGAAGAAGAAGAAGAAGAAGAAGAAGAAAAATCACTACACCCCAAAACTTGAATAATTTTCACAGGCAATATGTTGGACAAAAAAGACATGAAGGGTATGTACCATACTGATACTCTTTATATGAAGTTCAAAAACAAGCTAAACTAATATTCAGTTATAGAGATTGAAATGTAATGGTTATATCTGAGAGGAAGTAATATTCTTCACAAACTGTTTTAATAAGAGAAAAAAAAATCTATCTCGAAAAAGCATCTGCTCATTGAATGGGTCAGCAGGATGGCTTTCCTCTGAATTACAGTGTCTCTAGAACACAACTCCACAAATATTTATATAAGTGCATGCACAACGTGCAAAGAGAATATCCTCTTAATTGGATTCGATTAAACATGGAGAAATCAACGTGTAACCAAGTGTCTCTAAAGCTCTGGGAGGGAGTATTGACTGGCAAGAGGCACTCTACAATTGGGGGTGGTGGGGATAGTTGGTATCTGACCTGGGTGGTGCTTACATGGATACATATGTAAACATGGGACCTGGCTCTTTTTTGCGTTTTATTGTCCAAAGTTGCTCTCACCACTAGGGGGCGACAAGCGAGCTGAAATGAAGCTGAACTGAGAGCAGAGACCTGAACCGAAAAGCAAGTGAAACAATGGAGTCTTGTTTATTTATTCTTTCTTTCTCACTATATTAACTAAGGGGGAGAGCTACTCATAAATCTATGCTTCTCCAATACAATATCCCCATCCAGTAATACATAGTAGGTAATGGGAAGGACCTATGTTCTAATACGAGAGTTCTGTTTTCAGTGAAATCAGATCACCAAAACTTACCTCAGAGAGACAAATGCGCCTGAAAAGTCCACTTCTGATACACTTTGTTCATTCTTTAAATATGATAGTAGATTACGTGTGTGTGTATGGGGGGGTACTGGGGATTGATCCCAGGGACATTTTACCTCTGAGCTACATCCCCATTCCTATCTTTTTTGTTTTTGTTTGAAACAGGGTCTCTCTAGGTTGCTGAGAGTATCGCTGCTACTTGCTGAGGCTGTCCTAGAACCTGTGATCCTTCTGTCTCAGCCTCCCAATTACTGGGATTACAGGCATGCTCCATCATCTCCGGCTATGGATTACCTTTTTACTTCACCTTAAGTATTAGTGTCAATTCTGGCACCCTATTCAATATAGATCTCCTCCCCATCTGTACAACTTGCCCAGAAAGTCAAGTGTGTGTGTGCGCGCCCACACACGTGCACGAGCACGCACACATGCTAAGCAAATACTCTACCACTGAACTGCATCCCCTGTCCTCTCTGTTCTCATGTCTTTATGATTCAATTTGTTACAAATTGTTCCTTTCTCTTTTTTTTTCACTTTCATTATTGTCTAGTATTCAATGACACTTCTTTTTTTTTTATAGTACTGGGGATTGAACCCAGTGAATTCTACCTCTGAGCTACATTCCTAACCCTTTTTATTTTTCATCTTGAAACAGAGTCTTGCTAAGTTGCTGATAGTCTAGCTAAGTTGCTGGAGCTGGCCTTGAAACTATGACCATCCTGTCTCAGTTTTGGGTTTACAGGCATGTTCAACCATGTAAGGCTCCGTGACACTTTTGATGTCTTTGTCTCATATTTCAAATTTTTAAAAATTCCCTTTAATTATAACTATTATTAGTTTCAAGAAATAATTAAGCCAGATGTGGTGGCAGACACCTGTAATCTAGATACTTGGGAGGCTGAGACAGAAGGATGGCAAGTTTGAGGCCAGCCTCAGCAACTTTGCGAGACTCTCAGTAACCTAGTGAGACCCTGTTTCAAAATAAAAAATAAAAGAGTGCTGGGGGCATAGCTTGGAGGTAGAATGCCCCTGGGTTCAATCCCCAGTACCACAAATAAAAACCCAAGCATTAGCAATAGATCTAATCGATACAGTGCTTTTCCGGTGTCTCTTTTCTTCCTGAAAGCTCAAGGATTAAGTACTACACAGATTGGGCTGGTCTATAACGTCAGTTCATTCTGTCCTAGACACGAGGCTGAGATGAGGTCCTTGTGCTGGCTATTGATGCATTGAAGCAACTTGTATTATATTCCTTGTGGCGTAGCAGGGCTTCACAAACGGTTCCCCGCCCTGGACCTGCCTTGTTAGAGTCTGCCCTGTTATGTTCAAAGAGAAAGCATTACCTTGCCACAGCTAAGCAGTAGACTGCGTTCTCCCTGGTAGTCCTCCCACTGTGGTTTGAGAAGGCCATGAAGGAAGATCTTAGCAAAGAGTCAGCACTGGGCGCTGTGTAGTAAAATGATGGGTGTGAACGCCCCACCGTTGAAGCCGGAGGGAGGGGCACTTGGGGGAGATATGTATTTTTTATGTGCTTTTCCTTTTTCCCAGCTGTGGCAGTAATTTTTATCTGATCTTCTTCTTGATGTCTTTGTAGTTCAGAAAATGCATTTGCATCTACCAGTGGAGGGAATGTGAGAGTCCGTTCTCTCCTGTCCCTCTGTGAAATTGTCAAAGAATGGACAGGTTCCCGGCTTGCGGTTTGTTCCTGGAGGGGCGGGAGCTTGCTCGAGGTGCCTTGTGAGTCCTTGTTCCCAGCCTTATGCCAGCTCTTGGAGGTCATTTTTGGTTCGGTGAAACCATCCACCATTACTGTGTCTCCAACTTTGGCCCCACAGACCCCGGCCCCGCAAAGCTGGCTTTTATGAAGGCTGTGGCTCTGTGCCCTGAGGACCCATTGTTTGATTTTAATATAAATCCTCATTGGCACTGAAATCTTCAGAAAAGAAACCGTGGACCAAATCTTGCTTAGCAAGTACAACACGCAGTCTCTGTGCCTGTGTTTGAACGCGATGGTCAGGGGGGTCTGCCCCGCTGCGTTTTTGCATTCGAGGCACAGAACGCTGCAGTTGACAAAGGCCTTCAGAATCAGCAGCTGGCCTGCTTCTGCAGCCGCGTGAACGGGGCAGTTAGAGACGTCTGCGTGGAGGGCTTCTTGGCACCACGCTCGATAGGGGTGAGCACCGACCGCCTCGTGTGGCCGCGCGCCCCGCCGCAGGGCCCACTCAGTGAGCTCGATGTGCCCGCGAAAGGCCGCCAGGTACAGGGCTACCCTTTTCTGGTACCTGAATGAGAGAAACAAGTGTAGGGAGAAGGGTTAGGAAGTCAGTAAACAGACATAAGTGGTTATGCTGGCTGCTCACAAATCATCCCAATGGTTTGTTTTGCCCTAACTTTTCCCTTAAAAAAAAAAAAAGTTTTAGAAAAGGTTTATGGTGCCAGGCGTTTTGGCACACGCTTCTAATCCCAGTAACTTGAGAGGCTAAGACAGCAGGATCGTAGGTTCGAGGCCAGCCTCAGCAACTTAGTGAGACCCTGTTTCAAAATAAAGAATAAAAGATAGGGCTGGGTGTGTAGCTTGGAGGTAGAATCCCCTGGGTTCAATCCCCAATACCTCACACACACACACACACACACACACACACACACACACACACACAAAAGAAAAAGAAGAAAAAGAAAAGAAAAAAGAAAAAGCTTATGGTAACATGTAGATTAAATCCCACAGGTCCCATGTATACACATTATCCTACTATGCACATGTAAGTAAGTCTAACTGGTTTCCTGGGAGTGGTTGTCATTTGCATAAATATCAAATGCTCAGGAAAAATATCAAGCTTTATATGAAATGGGAAATTACTGGAAGCAATTCAGCACATTTTAGACTTTTGAGAATTTGATGTTTGTCTTGTCTTTTCTGATTGTCCTTATTTTCTGTCATCTCAACTGTCCTGATCTAAACCGCTACATCCTCTTCCTCCTGCTGCTCCTCCTGCTGCTCCTCCTCCTGCTCCTCCTCCTGCTTCTCCTCCTGCTCCTCCTCTTGCTCCTCCTTATCCTCCA